>BQKN01056557.1:59975-75568 GCA_022839385.1 Asparagus kiusianus
TTTTTCGTATGGACCTGGGATATTTCACGACCTTCTATAATGGCATGATCGAGAAGCTTCTTCACAGGGGATGCTGTTTCGATCAGTTCAGGCGTTCCTTCTCTCGTCACATGATGATGATGAGGGAGGAAGGACATTCGGAGCTGGCCGATGCTTTCACTGCTGAATTTGCTACTCTGGAGTCAGAGATCTTAGAGCTGAGGGAGTTGAAGGCTGGTGGAACTTCCTCTTTTGCATCTTCTCAGGTGGAGGCTAGGTTGATGCAGTGGCGTGAGCTGAGATCTTCCGTTGGCAGCGAGCTTCGATCACGTGAGCATACTGTCGGACAGCTGATGGCCACTCTGGCGAGGAAGGACGCCAGTAGAGCCGAGTTAGTCAGCTCCCTAGATTCCACTCGTGCAGAGATAGCTAGACTGAAGGAAGCCTTGGAACGCGCCGAAGAGTCTGCCGCTACTATTAGTGAGGACCTCGTTGGGTTGGAGCGTTCTCGTGACTGGACACTCGACAGGCTGGGATCAGCACAGGAGGGGTTGATGAAGCTGCAACGCGAAGCCGCGGAGGTTCTCAACAGTTCCGAAGATTCTGTCCGAGCTAGCCTGCAGGCGGAGTTTGAGCAGGACTATATGGACAGACTCTCTGGTTTAGAGTCTCATATTCTTAGCCGTCGGTTGCCTTCGGGTTGACGGGTTTGTTGTTGTATGCTTTTGGCTTGATCTTTTATTAGAGACTCTGTATTTGCTTTTCTCTGGATGTTTGGTACACCCCCAGCCCTTAATGTTATGACTTTGAATTCGTAAACTCTGTCATTTTTTATATGGAAAAGGGCACCTTGCACCGCGTATTAGGCGATGACGTATCCCTTCTTAGGCTTCGGGATAAAATACCCCGGGTTTGACCCCGGCCACCTTTTTCGGTCGGTAAAAGATTCTAAACCGGCTATACGTATTAGGTATAGACTCATCCCTCCTTAGGCTTCGGGATAAAATTCCCCGTGCGTGTGAAGCCCGGATTCTGGTGTTATTAATAACAACCTGCCACAATGTGGAATATGTGGGCTTTTGTCCCTTTTTACGGTTAAGGACTAACCGGCAATGCGTGTTAGGCACTGACTTATCCCTACTTAGGATTCGGGATAAAATTCCCCAGACTTGGAATTCTGGTGTCTTTTCTCAATCGGTGAAAGACTAAACCGGCAACGCGTGTTAGGCGTTAACTCATCCCTACTTAGGATTCGGGATAAAATTCCCCGCGCGTGTGAAGCCCGGATTATGGTGTTATTAATAATAACCTGCCACAATGTGGAATATGTGGGCTTTTGTCCCTTTTTACGGTTAAGGACTAACCGGCAATGCGTGTTAGGCACTGACTTTAGGATTTTTGGCAAACCCCCAGCCTTCAACGGGTTTGACTTGCCTTTACCGATTGCCGTTTGAATCGGGCTAGCATGCGAATTATCTAAATCCGTTCCGCATGTAACGTTGTGCTAAGAAAATTGCTTCTCTTAGACTTAGTGCTATGATTTTGAATACATAGGCTCCGTCTTTCTCACGGGAAAGACTACCCGGCAACGCCGGTTAAGCGTTGACTTCATCCCTGTCTTTTCTGAAAGCAAAGATAGGGGAAAAGTCGCTATGATTTTGAATTCATAGACTCCGTCTTTCTCACGGGAAAGACTACCCGGCAACACGTGTTAGGTGTCGACTTCATCCCTGTCTTTTCTGAAAGCAAAGATAGGGGAAGAGTCGCTATGATTTTGAATTCATAGACTTCGTCTTTCTCACGGGAAAGACTACCCGGCAACGCGTGTTAGGCGTTGACTTCATCCCTGTCTTTTCTGAAAGCAAAGATAGGGGGAGAGTCGCTATGATTTTGAATTCATAGACTTCGTCTTTCTCACGGGAATAGACTACCCGGCGACACGTGTTAGGTGTCGACTTCATCCCTGTCTTTTCTGAAAGCAAAGGTAGGGAAAAGGGGAGAGGAAGAATTTTATATTCTATCTCCCGGTGCTGAAGAGGAAGAATTTTATATTCTATCTGCAGCTGAAAAAGGTTCCAACGACTATTCCTTCAGTCGGTTTGGTCATGTGGACCTGAAGAGGAAGAATTTTATATTCTATCTTCAGGAGAACAGGAGACTCGGGGTGGGATCTCCACCCCCAGAATCCGAAGGATGAAACTAGAAGTGGGATCTCCACTCCGAGAATCGGAGAGTTCAAACGACCGTGCCTTCAGTCGGCCTGGACCTTTGAACCTGAAGAGGAAGAATTTTATATTCTATCTTCAGCAAGAAAGGAAACTCGAGGTGGGATCTCCACCCCCAGAATCGAAAAGATTCAAACGACCGTCCCTTCAGTCGGTTTGGTCATTTGAATCCGAAGAAGCTCGATTTCTACCTTAACTTTCATAGGTTTGGTGGAAAAAGGAGCAGAAGCAATTTTCCGTTTATCGAAAAGTGATGGAACAACCCTAACTTTTATAGGTTTGGTTGTCTGGATTGAAAGTGGATCTCTCGTTCATTGGAGGAATCGAGAGGGGATTTTGGTTGTGGTCCTAACTGTAGTAAGGTTTGACCAAGTGGGAAGTTTGAGAACGATCATAACCGAAAGAAGGTTTGATCGCCCGATTTGTGGACCTCTCGTTCATTGAAGGAATCGAGAGGGGAATTTGGCTTTGGCCCTAACTGTAGTAAGGTTTGACCGAGTGGGAATTGTGTGGTGAAGACTGTGAATCGTCAAACACCAATGAAGGTTTTGTGAGGGAAGATTAATCCATTAAATGATTAGATCTCATCTCAGCAAAAGAGTTAGAGTCTGATAAACAAGAACATTCGGAACTCGAATGTGGATTTCTCGCTCATCTCTCTTACCGCGACCGGGTTATCCCTAAGAATATCCCAATGGGGTATTCTTCCGGGAACTTCCCGGTACGTCGATTTTCTGGAGATACTAAGGATAGTATCTTTTCAGGAATTTGCCATTTATTGGCATCATAAGCCGGTCACCATCTTTAGTGACTAAGCGATATGCGCCGTTTGAGTAGACTGTTTCTACTACAAACGGTCCTTCCCATTTGGGTTCAAATTTGCCTTTCTTCTTGGAGTTAAGGATCATAGGACGTCTTTCAGTCAAGACCAAATCTCCTTCCTTAAAACTCCTCTCCCGAACCTTTTTGTCGAAGGCTCGAGAAATCCTGGCTTGGTAAAACTCGATGTGCTGTTGAGCTTCCAGGCGTTTTTCATCGAGCATCTCGAGTTCTTCGAGGCGCTTCTGATGCTGTTCTTCGGTCGTCATCTGGGTTGCAAGAGCGATCCGAAGAGATGGAATTTGAACTTCCAGAGGGAGGACGGCTTCACATCCGTACACCAATGAGTACGGGGTTGCGCCGGTTGGTGTACGCACCGTGGTACGATAGGCCCATAAAGCTGCGCCGAGCTTATCATCCCAATCCCGCTTGTTATTCTTCACAAGCTTTGACAAGAGTTTTATGATGGTCTTGTTAAAGGCTTCAGCTAATCCATTTGCCGTGGGATTGTAAGCCGTTGACGAGATGTCCTGAATTTTGAACTTTTCGCAGAACCTTATGAAGGCATTGCTGACAAATTGAGGACCATTGTCATGTATGATTCGTCTTGGAACACCATGCCTGTAGATGATATGGTGTTTGAGGAATGCAATGACGTTGCTCGTCTTGACTTCTCTGAGTGGAATTGCTTCAGCCCATTTGGAGAAGTAGTCAGTGATCGCCAGGATGAACCGATCGCCTTTGACTGATGGAGGAGTTATAGGACCAACAATGTCCATTCCCCAGGTCTCGAATGGCCATGAAGTAACCGAAGGATGCAGATGCTCCGGAGGTTGGTGCATATAATTCGCGTGTACCTGACACGCGTGACACTTTTGGGCGTATACGATTGCCTCATGCATCATGTGGGGCCAAAAATACCCCATTCTTCTGATGCGATCATAAAGCTTGGGGCCAGGTTGGTGTGCGCCACACTCTCCTTCATGTGCCTCTCTAAGCACTTCTTGAGCTTCTTTGGTCGACAAGCAACGCAGTAGTAGGCCGTCATACCCCCTGCGGTATAGCGTTCGATTCTCTGTATTATAGTAGAATCTTGGAGCTCTTCGTCTGATTGACTCTCTCTCTTTCACGTCTTCTGGCAAGATTCCATGCAAGACGTAGTCGATGATGGGGAAGCGCCAATCTCGGGGTTCGAACTCAGCCTGAGTTGTGTGCACCTCCTGGACCTCTTCCTCCCTGCCATTTTCATCATAAAGCGGCACTAAGAGTTGGTGAGTTCTTACCGTAACAAATTGTTCTGTCCCGGGAGGCTGCGCCAGTGATACAGCCAAAGCTGCTAACGCATCTGCATGGGTATTCTGTAATCGCGGAATGTGCTCGATGAAGAACCCTTCAAACGATTCCGCTAGTTCCACCGCCATCTGGTGGTAGGGTATCAAATCCTGGCTTCGGACTTCATACTCCCCTTGAACTTGTTTGACTATCAGTTGAGAATCACCGAAAGCTTCGAGATACTCAACCCCCAGCTCTTTGGCGAAATTGAGCCCTATAATCAGTGCGTTATATTCTGCCACATTATTCGAGCATGGCTCGGTTAATGAGTAGGCTCGAGGCATCACATGTTTTCCTGGGGAAACTAGGACCACCCCAACCCCGGAGGAGACCTTCGAACATCCGGGAGCACTTGTGGCATTAGCTGCTCGTGAAGCGCCGTCGAAGTACAAACGCCACACTTGTTGGTGCGAAGTTGCATTGACTTCGTGGGTTTCATCAGGTAAGTCGTCGTATATCTCGGCCGTATCCGTGGTTGGATTGGCTGCAAGGAGATCACAAATGACTTGCCCTTTTACTGACTTCTGCTGTTTGAAGTGCAGATCGTATTGGGACAAGAGCAAGGCCCATTTTGCTAGCCGCCAACTCATGGAAGCTGGCTGAGTCATGAACACCCGGACTGGGTTAACTTTGGAGATGACGTAAATGGTCTGTCCAACCAAATAATGTCGCATCTTCTGGATGGCGAACACCAAAGCGAGGCACTCTCTCTCAATCATGGGATATCGAGATTCCGCGCCTACCATGGTTCGGCTTAAGTAATACACCGCCTGCTCGTGACCGTTATCGTCATCTTGTGCAAGCAATGCACTTAATGAGTGGCTCGTCGCCTTGACATAAATCAAGAACGGCTTGCCCGATTTCGGTGCAACGAGTACGGGAGGTTTTGAGAGGTATTCTTTAATACTCTCAAGCGCCTTTTGACAAGCATCGTCCCATACAAACGACACGCCCTTCTTTGTGAGCCTGGAGAACGGTCGGCATTTTCCCGAGAGGTTCGAGATGAACCGACGGATATAAGCCAATCGCCCTTGCAGTCCTCTGAGTTCTTTGAGATTTCTCGGAGGTTGCAATTCATTGATCGCCTTTACTTTATCAGGGTCAATGTGAATACCTTTGGTGGTGACGACGAATCCGAGGAATTTGCCGCTGGACATTCCGAGGAATGACTTGGTAGGATTCATCTTCAGTTGGTGAGCTCGCATTAGGTCGAACATGGTCCTCAAGTCTTTGAGGTGATCTTTCTTATCACGACTTTTCACAACCAAATCATCCACGTAGCATTCGACAGTCTTTCGGAGATGCTCCTGAAAGATCTTCGACATGGCCCGCTGATATGTGGCACCTGCATTCTTCAAGCCGAAGGGCATCACTGTGTAGCAGAAGACGCCGAGAGGTGTTCGGAACGCGGTGTGCTTTTCATCATCTGGATGCATCTTTATCTGGTTGTAACCAGAGAAACCATCCATGAAAGACATCCTCTCGAACCCGCACGTGTTGTCGATAATAACATCCGTGATGGGGAGAGGAAAGTCATCTTTTGGGCATGCCGTGTTGAGGTCCCTGAAGTCGATGCATATCCGGATCTTCCCGTTCTTCTTAAGGACCGGGACAATATTGGCGAGCCATTCTGGATGTTGCTCTTCTCGGATGAATCCCGAATCGACGAGCTTTTTAACCTCAGCTTCAATTGCCTCCATCATTTGCGGGCGAAACCGTCTTTGCTGTTGCTTGACTGGTTTGACATCCGGTTTGATGTTGAGGCGATGCACTGCCACATTTGGATCGAATCCTGGCATATCTTCATAATTCCAGGCAAACACGTCGATATACTCTCGGATGAGAGATATCAACTCCTCTTTCTCCTCGGGTAAGAGACTGTCGCTAATGAATATCGGCTTAGGATTTTCCTCAGTTCCCATATTCACTTGAACCACCTGGTCTTCAGTGGGGGTTCTCTTTGTTCGAACCTATCACCGTACTGCATGTTCAAGTGATGAACCCAAGGATCCTCCCAAGTCGGCATTTGGTCGTCTTCTTCTATCATCGCTGGATCGACTGTAGCCATGTTCGACATCAACTTTTTGAACATGTCGCCAAGACTAGCGTCAGAATCCCAAGCTGAAGAATCTGAAGAATATCCGTCTCTAGCTTTGTTAGCAATCTCATCAATGACTTGCCAATAACATTCGTCATCAGAAGAGACATAGCCTAAGCCTCTCTTGTGACGATAATAGTCATCGGGCTTCCCCTTCGGTACATGGGCCATTCGAGGTGGGACTCGTGGACCTCGACCAAAGAAGAGCCCTTCTCCGAGCTTGAAGTCATATCCCTGCTGCTCCATCATCTTTCGTGCTTTCGCATCATATCTGAACAGATGTGGGGCAGGCTTATCGTCATCGGCTTTCTCTTCAATGAAGTGGTTTGGTATCGGATTCTTCCTGCCTTTACCGTAGACGACCTCCTTTCCACCCCCTATCCCTGCGGGGATAACAAGCGTCGTTCCGCAAGGATCGTGTACCTGCTTTTTCGTCTGGCAAAATGACTGAAGAGGCATATATAAATCAGGGTTATCATAAAGCTCGTTAGTGGCATTCTCGAGACACATCGAGTACTCTAAATCATCGTTTATTGATAGTTCTTCGGCAAGTTGCCAATTACAACTATTCTCCGATGATTTATCATCGTCAAGATTGATTACAATGGGTACAATGTCGTTTAAAACAAAACCGCCATCGTAATCAAACCCGGGTTCGGTATCAGCTTCTTCTCTGCTGTCCGTTCCTTGGGCCGATGGTTCAGTATCGGATTCGGCGCCGTATAAAAGGGAATCAGTGAAATAATTCTCCAACCCCTTGAACGGTTGCTTGTCCGCGACCACCGTCTTGACTTCATTGTTTGTGTCCACATATTTAAGACACTGATGTAGAGTTGACGGGACTATAAGGTTACCGTGGATCCAAGGTCGACCCAACAGTAAGTTATAGGATGTTTCCGCGTCAATCACATAACAAGTGACCTCCGACTTCAAATCCCCAATCTGGCACTTGACTCGGATTTTCCCCAAGGGCCTAGACCCGCTGGTGTTGAATCCGTAAATCGTCGTGCTAGTGGAAGCTAATTTGCTGGTCGGGATTCCGAGATGATGCATCAATCGGAATGGCATGATGCTAACAGCGGAACCCGGATCAACTTGGATCCGGTTGACAACGCTGGAGCCAATATGCCCGGTGAAGTACAGGGGCCTATCATGCTTTGAATTCTTTGTCTGCATGTCTTCTTTGGTGAAAGAGATGCAGGGAAAGTGGTGCGCCGCCAAGTTGCAGTGCTGGACTGACGACTCCGGCTCTCTGGGAGATGGCTTGATCCGAGTTAGGAAGGCTTCGGAGTCACTCAAGGCTTCTTGTAGTGCCTTCCTTGTATCTTTTGAAAGGCGCAACAGCTCGTATAGAGTTATGCGAGCCGGGATGTTGGCCAACTGCGCCATGATGTCGAAATGAGGCGGAGAGTTTGTATTCCCCAGTTTGTCTCGTCCAATTGGATTATTGAATCGAGGCTGCCTCGGGTTCTGCACTTCTTGACGTACAGGTTCTTTTTCCTTATCCTTCTGCAGGATTCTCTCCGTAGCCACCGCCGGTGTTGGGGGAATTGCTGAAATTCCCAACTCCGCCAGTGTCTTGGAAGGAGGGGTTTTGGTACCCAACTGCTCGGAAGCGTCCGGGTATTTGTAGTGGTACTCATTCCCGCTTCTAGTTGGAAATGCCTCCTGCTCGTCCTCAGACAGCGGGAAGGTTGGAATCCTGTCATCCTCCTCTCCTGGAATGGCGGAAGCTCCGTAGCAAGATTTGCCCTTCCTCTTCGATTTCTTCTTGTCTTTCTTGGAAGAGGTCCCTGCCCATTGTTCATCTGCAATCAAGTCCGGATGAACCCACAGGATCTCGCCATTTGGGGCTGTGTGGGGCACAAGCCCTTTCTGACGCTGTTGGTGCGGATCATCGTTCACCGTCTTCACCGCAGCATTGAAAACCGGCTCGTGTTGGAACCAGCTCGAGGGAACAGACCCGAAGCTAATGGATACGGTGTTTGCACCCACCTTCTTCTCTTTGGGCTGCTTCATAGTGATGACCCCAACATCGATCAGGGCCTGAATCTTATCTTTGAGAGCGTAGCATACCTTGGTAGGATGATGCACCGCTCGGTGGAATGCGCAGTATTTCGGATCGTTGACCCTTTTGGCATCTTCTTGATCCTGTACTGGAGGCAACTTGATTTTGTTGTTCTCCACTAGGTACTTGAAAATACCGGGGACTTCATCTTCCCTGAATGAATAGACCTTTGGGAACCTCGGCTCCCCGATCTTTTGCTTCTGGGGCTGTTGCTGCCATCTCGATTGTTGAGGCGCCCTCTGTTGCTGCTGTTGCGGCTGCTGCGGCTGCTGCGGCTGTTGCGGTTGTGCTTGTACTTCAAAGACTTGATTTGCGACCACCGCATTCGCATGCGCCTTCCCTTTACCCTTGGGGGTAAAATTTGGTTGCGGGGCATTGTTGGGAATTTGCCCTCTCTCCGCCTTCTTCCTCTTGAGGAATCGCTCGGCTCTTTCTCCCCGCACCTTTAGGTCCTTCCAAGTCTTTGATGGAGCCATTCCCATGGCTTCGAGGATGTCGAGTGTTAGGTTGTTGTGGCAAGTCTCGAGGATGAAATCCTCGCTGACCGGATCCCTGCAATTCATAGCTTTGTTGCGGAATCTCTTCACGAAGTTTTCAACCGTTTCGCCATTCTTTTGTTTTTCGTCGAACAGCGTGCCGATCGAAATCTCGGTGTCATCATCAAAGAAGTTGGTTAAAAACATGTCCTCCATGTCATCCCAGCCGTTGATGCTCCCGGGCTTGAGACGGCGATACCAATCGAAGGCAGCTCCGCGAAGAGTGCCGACGAATGACCGCACCATGAGGGGCTCATTTCCGGAAATGATTCCTAAATGAGACTTGAAGTAGATTAAATGCTGGGTAGGGGAACCCTTCCCATCAAACGGCGTAAAGTTAATCAGATTAAACTTTGCCGGATATGGGATCGATTCCCACTCCCTTGGATAGGGGCAGGGTATACCAGACCTTTTTACCTCTTGAGCACTCATCAATGCATTGATTTTGCTCTCCAAGTCCTTCATCTTCCTGTCCTCGCTCATCTCGGTCTTCGAGTGGCTTCTGGGAGAGGCGGCGTGGTCCTCTTGGGCATTATCTTCTGCGGGACCACCCCCATTGCTGGTGTTGACAGGAGGGACGTTGACATTATCCGCTTCCCGTTCATGCTCCTCTGGATTGCGTTGACTCGGTTCTCCTTGGTGAGCCGTCATCGCCGCGATCTGTTGGTCGTGCATCTCCCTCATCCGCTGCATGGCCATGTCCATCTCAAATTTGAAGCTCTCCTTTTGCTTGGCCAGGGCTTCTTCAAGTATCTTTGACACTTGTTCGGCGCTGATCATGAGCGATTCGTAGGGTCGGCCTACACTTGAAGTAGTGTCATCGGATGCGACGGCGGAGCAGGTGTCAGAATCAGCATCTGATTCTTCTTCTTCTAGGGAAAGTCCCTTTTGCACTCTTGGGAAATTCTTTCGTTTGATGGTTCCCGACCGCAACCATGTCATGCATCGGGATGCCTCGGCAAGCTGATCTAAGTTGAGACGTGGTGTTGATCCCCCTCTGCCGGTCATGTTAACCGACACTCTTGAGTATTCATCCTCTCGGCGGAGCTATTTCTTCTTGTGGAAACGCTTAGGTTTGGAGAGTCTCTCGAACACCGAGATTCTTGTTGGGGTCTGAGTACAGCAACACTCGGACAACACTGCCTTGATAATGTTGGCACACGGGCAGCGGGACTCCATATCCTGCATGTATCTCTTTCGAGATTTTCCCACACCCCCAGTCCTGTAGTACAGCTCATCAGCTTGATAGCTGGAGCAACCTACGGAGTGCTGGTGGGTGTCCCTCGGTATAACACGCTCATCCTCAGACGAGTGTGTTTCCCTTTGGGAATGTAAAAATTGGTTAGATTTTTCAAGAGTGGCCCGTTCAATTTTACGCTTTTGGGAGCGTAGAAACCGAACGGGCTCTTTTGTTTCGACTCGCAACCCAGTGCGGTCGGTGATAGGGGCTTTCCCTTTTTCGTCTTTCTTGGGGGGATTGATTCGACCCCCGGTCTGGTTTTTAATCTGGGGACCTTTCAATGGTCCCAGCCGTTCTTTGACGGGTATTCTACCTCGGTTCTCCGGTAAGGGACCAAGGCGACCCGGCAAAGGAACCTGGGATCTTGAATGATCCCCCTTTTTACCTGGCTCCGTTGAGGGTGCCGGTACAGGAGGAGTAGGTTGATGTTTGGCTAAACTCTGGGTGTTACCCTTCTTTGCTGGAGGTGTTGGTGTTGATTTAGGAACCCACACCGATCTTCCTTTGGACGGTGTTTTGACCACCATTCCTTGATGCATCTCCTCTGCCTTCTTTAGGAGAAGCCGGGCATGTGCGAGTAGGGCACGGCGCTTCTTGATTCGCTCCTCGAGCGTAGAGCGGTTCCTCTTAACGCGGATCCACTCACTCGCTCCTGCTTTGGAGGGGAGGTTGATCGCTTGCCGTTGCTCTTGTCGCTGCCTCGACTTCAGATCCTCTGCATAGCGCACTCCATCTTTCGACTCCTTGGCCCTGGCGAGCTGTTGAGCGAGGCGTTGGCGACGTCTTTGGATCGCCCTTTTTGATGGAGTTGGAGCAGCATCACCCATTGCCTTTGTGGCTGTTGGATCTACGTTCTTGACCACACTGATCGACGCAAGGCCGTTGTGTGGTGCAAGTGTAGCAACAGCGACGGCGGGGTCTTGAATTGAGGAGTTGGAGATCCCGCAAGCCCTTTTTGAAGATGGGTTCTTCCTGCGCCGATGCGGAGAGGCAGATCTAGAGGAGGAGGAGGAGAGGTACTCTTCATACTTCTGCTGGTCGAACTCGTACTCGACCTCTTCATTCACCCGGATCTTGAAGGCCGGTTGCGTCACCCCGATCTCGGCAGCGTGATCGGTGGCTCCCACTGTGGTCGCCAGCTTGTTTTCGGTAAAAGTTGCTGTTTTCATTACTTTGATATCTGTTACAACTTCGATCGTTACAACAGGGTAAAATGAAAACAAGAGGATTACAACTTAAACGAAAATAAACACGAGATCCCGGTTTGGTGCGGTCTCGCTTGCGTGGGTTGTTGGCCTGTGACGGGGACGTCGATATCCGTGGACCGCCGACTCTTCAAGATCCTTCCGGGACAATCCGGCAGAGCTTCGTCTATCCGCGTGGGATATAGAAGCAGAACTTCGTCGATCCGCGTGAGATCTAGAAGTGTAAAGCGTATATCTCGGCTAAAACGAGATAATAGCTCTTCTCAGTGTCACCTGCGAAGGGCAACACCAAGGAACAGAAGGGGGTGAATGAAGAAAAGTTGATGAAGACTCTCGCTCCTCGATCCGGCAGGGCTTCGCCGCTCTCCTGTAGACTCTGACTCCTCACTCCGGCAGGGCTTCGCCGCTCTCTTGCAGAACAATCATTGGCTAAGATAATTCAGCCTTGAATTGAATGCAAAAATCAGGAGCCTCTCACAAAGGAGGCCAAGGGGGGCTATTTATAGCCACAAGGAGAGGGGGGGCTGATGTGAGACACCCCTAGGGTGTCTTGGCTGTGCCAAGACACCCCTCGGGTGTCTCGGGCCTGCCGAGGCCCATTTGGGTGTCTCAACGCAGTCCGAGGCTGTGCCGTTGTTCTGCCGTTGTCCTGCCGTTGACTCGCCGTTGACTCGCCGTTGACTTTTCGTCTGAACTCGGATTTAAGTGATTTCGGATGCGTTGGAATCGTGACGGCGAGCTCTGTAGGCCCCGATGGTTGGATTATCCGTGGGGTGATCGGGGCATGGCGGGCGTTGGCCCAATTGCGGTGGTCGCGGGGTTTTCGGTCAATCCGTATCCCCGTGATTCTGACATTCGTTGGCTCACGTCATCCGTCGGTTTGCTTCAATCGCTCGCTGGCGTCATTTGAGCTTTTGTGAACTGGGTAGCGTTGTCCCATCGTCGATCGTTAACACCGAGCTGTGAGTGGGGACCTATTGGCAATTTTCGATGCCTACAGTACTTTTGATCTCAGCCGTTAGATCCGGCCATGAATTTCGGTGTGGATTCCGGGTTTCAATTCGCTCGACCCGTTCCTTGTCTCGATGGTTGCTCTATAACCACCGAAAAACGAACTGTTGAGAGCGATCTGGACCGTTGATTTCGTTCGTGGCCACGTTCCTCAACTACCCACACCTCACCCCTCGAGAGCGATCTGGACCATCGAATTCGATCGTGGCTTTGCCTCTCAACCGCAAGCGTTTCGCCTTTAAATAGGCTTCGTCCCCTTCTGTTGGGGATTACTGTGCTCAAGAATTTCTGTTCGCCCAAACCTTTTAAAGAGAAAAGCTTAGGTTTCTTTCCCGAATTTCCGATATGGCGCCAAAGTCTAAGAAGTGCATTTCGAGGAGAAAGGGCCCGGGTAGTTCTTCTAGCGATGCTGCCGCTGGCGCGGCTGCCGGCGTCTCTGGAGTGCATTCAGGTAAGTCCAACGGTTTCACGTCGATGAATGACGCTGCCTTGAGAAGACGAGCATTGTTTGCTCGTCTCCTTTTACGGATTTGTTTTTCTTGGCAATTTTCATGATTTGGGTGAATTTCTCCCTTTTCAGGCAGATTCGACCTTGTTAGGCGAATCCAGTTCAGACAGTCTTGTCTTTTATCAAGCGGATTCCACTTTTGTCAGGCAGACTTAGTCTCACCAGGCGAGATCTGTTTGAAGAAATTCGCCTGCTCGGAAGACTAAGAAATTTTCTGATCCCAATTGCCATTTTCGTTCTCATCCTTTGACCCTGTTTTGCAGCCCCTTTTTCTGATGAAGCCCTTCCGAAGGGTTTCGCCATTGGTCTTGCCGGTGGCTCAGGCTTCACGGCGCCCTCCCGATTCCTTCTTCTTGATCCAGTACCCGTCTTTGCTGCTGACAAACCGGAGGAGTTGGTCAAGAGAATGGCTGATGGGCATCATCTCACGCTGTGTGAGTTGATTACTAATGCAACGTTGACAGACGTGGCCAGGACGGAGTTGAAAAAGCCCCAGTTCATGTTTTGCGATGCCGTGGCTAACCCTTCGGCTTTGCTGCTTGGAGATAGTAAATGGCTCCGTGTCTTGGATGGGGTCCATTACTACCTTCCCAGTATGCCGAGGGGGTTTTTGATAGTCGAGTTGCGGTCGCTCGCGGTCCCGAGATTGATGAACTAGGATCTCACTCCTACCCAAGATGGGGTAGTTTACGGTGTCTTCACAGGGTCATCCGCTGGGTACAGGGTCGACAGATCTTGTAAGCGCATGGTCGCCTTGCGCCCCGGCTTGCTGAATAATGAATGGCCTGTGGGGAGACGACTACAGTGGCGGAGAATTTCCGCCATCGTTTCTTCCAGGCAGGGGGGCAATTCCCTCCGAAGGACTTCAGGGCTCCGAGATGGATTCATTCTGTACCTGGTAATGGCACTTGGTGGTCTAAGATCACCGAGTACGTCTTGACGGAGAACTCTGACCTCGCAGGCTCTGAGCTGTTCGTAGCCATCCGAGCCACCCAGCATGGCCTAAAGATCAATGCCCCACAATTCCACAGTATCTTGGAACTTTACTACCCGGATAGCGGTACCTTCTTTACCCCCAACGGTGAGCTTGATATAACCCTCCACGAGATGTATGATGTGTCATGGTTGTCGTTAGGGAGCTTCCCCTACGAGAAGTACGTGTCGGGTCAGGACGAGATCGACTATCTTTCGAGTCGGTTTCCCTTAATGGTTGAGACTTTATGGGAGTTGCTCGGCCATTACCACATATGTCTCGACACCTTGGGTGCGTTGGACCACAAGGGTAAGAAGAAAAGGACTCCCGGGATCAACCACAAGAACTGGGCTGACTACCTATTCCCTGGGAACGATGTCAAGGGGAGGCCTACTATGTTAGACCCTAGAGGGTGGGGGGTGATTAGGGTCATAAGCTAATCTAATCCGATTTTATGCTAATTAAAACTAATACAAATATATCCTTGCAAGATAGATATACAAGAGTTATAAGCAAGAATAAGCAATATGAACAAAGAGATATATCCTAGCAAAGAGGTATATGATGAAATATATGCAAGGATATATAAACTAACACAAGGGTGAGATAATCAAACTACAAATGTGATAGGGCAAAATATACAAGAGTAAATGCAATTGGCGATATAAGATAAATACATAAGCAAATGCGCCAAAGACAAACTCAAACACACTCAAATGATCACAGGGTTCGGACCTTCCGTCCTACGTCTCCGCTCCCCACTCCCGGGGAGAAATCTACTATCACAACCGGGTTTTCTACGCTCACCTGAATAATGTTTACACCTCACAATGTCAGTTTTCAATGCTCACCGATCAACGTTCACAAACACTCACAATGTCGGTTTTCAACGTTCACCGATCAACGTCTACACTCCTCACACTCGGTTTTCTAGCTCACCAAAAACTTTACAATATCACAATATAACAAATGATTTGTTCTCTATAATAGATGAGAACTCAATGTAAGCGCACTCTCAATTATCACAACTCTCACCAACCTAATTATACTATGTATGAAAATACAATAAGCTCAATGTGAGTGTGTGTAACAAAGAGGTAAATCAAATCTAAACTCAATACAAAACTAGCTTTAATAAAATGATAAACAAGCAAATAGATATAAAGCTATCAGAGAAAATTGATCCTCATCTTGTTATGACCAGTGATGGAAGCGTTGGAAGCCATCAGAGATCGTCAGAAGTTAGATTGAAGATCAATTGAAGCAAAGAGCTCAAATTTAGGAGGCAAGGGCAAGAAGTTTGTAAAAAGAATCTCTCCACATAAAAGAAGTATATATAGGCCCCAATGGAAACATGTGTCGAGATCAAAACGATCAACCCAATCAGGGAGGGATGGCTAAAATCGACCTCGAAATCCGAATAGGCACACAATAAATGGAGCGCTGCTCTTCATTTGATGCATCGCTCTACTCATAATTCAAAATGACAGCAACTGTATGTTGGAAAATTGCAATAAAGAAGATAAAAGAAAATTGACTTGTATTCCTTTAATCTCGATTACAACCTGATTACAAAAGAGAAGAGAACAAATTTGATTC
>BQKN01056560.1:570-17654 GCA_022839385.1 Asparagus kiusianus
AGGTCGAATACGAGTTCGACCAACAGAAGTTCGAGGCGTACCTGTCGTCCTCGTCCGGATCAACCTCCTCCCGCAAGTCCAAGTCTCCAAAGCTCTCCTCCAAGAGGAAACTTCGTTGGTACGAAGAAGTTGAAGCTGCCAACGAAGATCTCGCCCCGTTTGATGCCGAAGCTGCATCGGGTGAGATCTCTCCTTCCAACCAGGTCAGATCCGCTCTGGCCAAATCTTCCGTTGCTCATGGCGTAGCGACTCTCTCAAAGAGAGCCCGTCAAAGGCAACGTCAGCGCCTTGCGAAACAAATCGCAAAGGCAATGGAATCTGTAGACGGGATCCGTTACAACACGGATCTAAAGAACAGAAGAGGCAAACAGCCTCAAAACAGACGAATGGCAATTCCTCCAAGCCACTAACAACGGAATGGGTCCACATCAAACAGAACCGTTCAACCCTGGAGGAACGCATTCAGAAGCGCCGCGCACTCTCAGCGCAAGCACGGGCTCAAGTCCAAGAAGTCCGTAGAAGGTTGCAGAATGGAGTGGCCAAGAAGCCGCCACCAACCCGCCAAATATGGAAGCCGAAGTCTGAAACCGCAGCTCAGACCAAGGGACAATCAATGCAGCCTTCAAAACGAGTTCAACCTCCCGAACCATCCCGAGGAAGGAGGTCAATCTTGGAGTGCCTCGGTCTAATTCCCGACGAGCGCAGCAATGTTCATGAACGCTTGGGCCCTATGAAGAAGTCCCGAACGAATCAACATGCTGGGGGTCGCCATGATCCTCAACATGACAAAGAGTTCACGGCGCCCGAGCGCACTAACTTGCGCATCGAAGTTCGAGAGCCCGCTGAAGGCTCACGCCCACAAAGGTGTGTGTCGAGACGAGTGACTCTCGAAATTCCAAATAATGCAAATTACTCCCAGAAGGAAACGTTGTCGTCCGATGACAATGACGTTATACCTGGGAAATCGTTCCAACACACGATAAGTTGCTCCGAATTCCAAAATGACGAGCTGTACTATCGTGCTGGGGGTACGAACAAATCCAGAAAAAGGAATCCCCAGAGGATAGAGACTCAGTGCCCCTGTTCCAAACTCATTCGGGCGGTATTATCTCAGTGTAATTGCACTAAGGCGGTCCCCGAAAGGGTTTCGGTGTTCGAAAGGCTCAGCACTGAGATGCCAAAGCCAAGGCCTACGCGTTCCCGACGAAGGAGAGCGGTGGTTGAAGATGGAGAATTTCCAAGGGTCACCGCTAACGTGACCAGCAAAAGGACATTGGCACGGGATGATCTCGAGTCAATTCTGGGAGCATCTCGGCGTCTAACCCGTCTGCAATCTGGAGCCATCTCACGAAGGACGTATGGGAGGGTTCAGATAAGACCACCCTCAGAAGATGAGGAATCAGATGCATGCTCTGCGGTTGCGTCTGATAACACCGTGTCCAGCGAAGGAGAACCCCGCGAGTCATTCATGATAAGCGCGGAACAAGTGGCCAAGATGCTCGAAGAAGCCATGGTCAAACAACAGGAGACCTTCAGGCTCGAGATGCAGATGGCCATGCAGACCATGAGGGAGATGCATGAGCAGCAAGTCCAGGCACTGAGGAACCAGCAAGGCAAACCAAGCCACCGTAATCAGGTTATTCAAGAAGTTGAGCATACGGATACGGATGAAACTCGCAATGCCGATGACCCTCCCGTCAATGCAGGGGGTGGTAATGAGGATGCCAACGAAGATACAGATGAAAACTTGAAGATCAAAAGCCTCGAGAGCAAAATCAATACCTTGATGTCAGCTCAAGAGGTGAAGAAAACGGGCATTCCTTGTCCATACCCAAGGGAGTGGGATTCAATCCCCTATCCGGCGAAGTTTAGTCTAATCAACTTCACGCCGTTCGATGGGAAAGGTTCCCCCACTCAGCATTTGATTTATTTCAAATCGCACCTGGGTATTATCTCCGGCAATGAGCCTCTGATGGTGCGGTCATTCGTTGGTACTCTTCGTGGAGCCGCCTTCGATTGGTACCGCCGCCTCAAGCCAGGTAGCGTGAGCAGCTGGGACGATATGGAGACCATATTCCTCACCAACTTCGTCGACGATGACACTGAGATATCCATCGGAACGTTGCTCGACGAAAAACAAAAGGACGGGGAGTTAGTCGAAACCTTCGTCAAAAGGTTCCGGAACAAAGCGTTGAATTGCCGGGACCCGATCACCGAGGAGTTCATCCTCCAAACTTGCCATAACAATCTTTCCTTGGACGTGCTGGAAGCACTAGGGACAGCACCATCTAACACTTGGAAAGACTTGAAGGTCCGAGGGGAACAAGCCGAACGCTTCCTCCGAAGGAAGAAGGCCGAGAGGGGTCAATCAACGACGAATCCTCCGAACTCGAACTTCGCCTCCCGTGGTAAGGGCAAAACACCTGCAACGGCTGTTGACGCTAATCAAACGTCGCAACAGCAGTCCCGGAGACAACAAAAGAACTCGGGTCCGAAACTCCAAAGAGAGTATTCTTTTAAGGATGAAGACGTTACAGCCATCTTTGAATCACTCCTTGCAAATAACAAGATCAAGCTGCCACCTACCGTCAATCAGGAGGAAGCTGATGATATTGCGGATCCGAAGTACTGCGCGTACCATAGGAGGATCCTTCATCCCACTAAGGATTGCTTTACACTCAAGAACAGCATCCAAACCTTGGTGGAAGCAGGCGTTATATCGCTCAATTAAGTTGAATGTAAAACTCCAGTGGGTGCATGAGTATAAACTGTATTCCCTAACTCCGACCGGTATATGAGTATAAACTGCTTCCTGAAACTCCGATCGGTATATGAGTATAAACTGCTTCCTGAAACTCCGACCGGTATAAGAGTATAAACTGCTCCCTGATACTCCAATAGGTATAAGAGTCTAAACTATCCCCTTTCTTCCACGGGAAGTTCCTGGAGAGTGCCATGCGTGGTATTCTTAAGGATAACCCGATCATGCGGTTAATGCAACAATAAACCCAGTTTTGCAAAGAAAGCTGGGGGTGGATAATTCATGTAACGGGAAGTTCCCGGAAGAATGTTAAGTGTAATATTCTTAGGGATAACCCGGTCATGATGAATAAAGTGATAAACACTAAACTCCTAATTTCCGAACACTTGATTAAACAGGAAAGAATTTTGGTCTATCAATCATTGACCAATTGTCGAAACCCTTTGTGTTAAGTCCTTATCACTTAACATCAGGGATCCCCTTCCGAGTAATTTGTACGAATCAACATTCCTATAATGATTTGTACTCTTACTCTCACTTTTCACTTGGTCAAACCTTCCTACAGTTAGGACCAAAACCAAAATCCCCTCTCGATTCCTTCAATGAACGAGAGGTCCACTTTCAAATTGAGTGATCAAACCTTCCTACAGTTAAGATCGTCTCAAACCCCCCACTTGGTCAAACCTTCCTACAGTTAGGACCACAACCAAAATCCCCTCTCGATTCCTTCAATGAACGAGAGGTCCACTTTCAAATCGAATGATCAAACCTTCCTACAGTTAGGGTCATCTCAAACTCCCGCTTGGTCAAACCTTCCTACAGTTAGGACCAAAACCACAATTCACTCTCGATAAACGAGAAATTCATCTTTACTTCGGTAATCAAACCTTCCGACAGTTAGGGTTATCCGAATCTTTTCGATTCTCGGAGTGGAGATCCCACTCTTAGTTTCACCTTTCCGGATTCTGGGGGTGGAGATCCCACCTCAAGTCTCCTTTTCTTGTTCGGGGAATAGAATATAAAATTCTTCCTTCCCCACACCAATCTTTTCTAAAAGTTTATCAATTTAGGATTCATCCTAGGTAGTTTATCCCGAAACCTAAGCAGGGATAAGTCTGCGCCTAACACGCGCTGCCGGTTTAGTCTTTTACCGATTGAAGAAGACACCAGAGTCCGATTCTGGGGAATTTCATCCCGAAGCCTAAGAAGGGATGAGTCAGCGCCTAACACGCGTTGTCGGTTAGTCCTTGACCGTTAAAAAGGACAAGCCCACATATTCCACATTGTGGCAGGTCGTTATTAATAACGCCATAATCCGTGCTTCACATGTACGGGGTATTTTATCCTGAAACCTAAGTAAGGATAAGTCGATGCCTAACACGCATCGCCGGTTAGTTCTTGACCGTTAAAAAAGAACACTCGTCCACATATTCAACATTGTGGCAGGCTGTTATTAATAACGCCGAAATCCATGCCTCACACGCGTGGGGAATTTCATCCTGAATCCTAAGAAAGGATATGCCGACGCCTAACACGCGTCGCCGGTTTAGTCTTTTTCCGATTGAAAAAGATACCAGAGTTCGATTCTGGGGAATTTTATCCTGAAGCCTAAGTAGGGATAAGTCAACGTCTAATACACGTTGCTGGGTAGCCTATTCCCATAACAATGGCAAAGTCTACATATTCAAAGTTGTAGCACAAAGTCTAAGGGAGTTCATTCCTTTAGCACAACGTTACATGCGAACGGATTTAAATAATCCGCATGCTAGCCCGACTCAAACGGTAGTCGGTAAAGGCTAATCAAATCCGTTTAAGGCTGGGGGTTAGCCAAAAGACCCTAAAGTCAACGCCTAACACGCGTCGCCGGGTAGCCTATTCCCGTAACAAGTGGTAAAGTCTATATATTCAATATCATAGCACAAAGTCTAAAGGAGTTCATTCCTTTAGCACAACGTCACATGCGGAATGGATTTAAACAATCCGCATGTAAGCCCGATTCAAATGGTAATCGGTGAGAGCATGTCAAATCCGTTGGAGGCTGAGGATTTGCCAAAAATCCTAAAGTCAACGTCTAACACACGTTGCTGTTTAGTCTTTTCACAGGAGAAAGACGAAGTCTACGTATTCAATATCGTAGCACTAAAAGGGTTAACTCTTTTAGCTTAACGTCACTTGCGGAACGGGTTTAAACAATCCGCAGGCTAGCCCGACTCAAACGGTAGTCGGTAAAGGCTCATCAAATCCGTTGAGGGCTGAGAATTTGCCAAAAATTCTATAAGTACGAGTCATTGACGCATCAATTCTATGGATTGGTCTCGTGACTTGAATATCTGCCACGCTCCAATAACTTAAGAGCTTAAACTGTGTATACTCCAGCTGACGTACGAGTATAAACTGTGTCAAACGTCGAACAGCGCATCACAATGAAGCCTGGACGCCGGACAACGCGTCGCAATGATGCTCAAACGCCGGACAACGCGTTGTAAACAAAGATTCAACGCAGTCAATCGACGATCAGTTCTATGTTGAATCAACCAACTCGAGCTAAAAAGTTAAGAAATCAAGAATCGGTTTCAAGTTCAAAGTTCCAACAGACGGTCAGACAATAAATGCAGCACCAGAATCCTTACAGAAGTTCGACAAAGCACCGAACAACCTGGAGGGCTGAAAGAATCAAGAACAGAAGCCATTCCAAAGTCCCGCTACACCGACTGAAGGTTGGGACAATCACATCCAAAGTATTGCAGACTCTTCTATAAAAGAACGAGGCTGAAATACTTTGGAGGGGGTATCTGTAGGCGTATAAAATTGCCTAGAGGTCCCTTATCACAGCTCGACGACGCCAATTCAACAAACGGACCATCGAGCGACGTATCCAAGCACGACCGTTATCCCACCAATGCCGAAGCCAAGCCATACGCAACGGAGCAGGTTAACGAGGCGATGAAGCCAACAAATCGCACCCAAGCATTGGAACGCATCCACTCGCACGCGGAATCAAACCAACGTTTCGGGGAATCACCGAGTCATCTAAACAAGAGCGAACTCGGTGATACGACGATCGAATCAAGATCAATTCCGGACTCGAACTCAAAAGTGGGTTTACTGCCATATTTGGAATCAGATCAAAACGAATCGAATCCGAACAAGTCAACCACACAACCGAATCGAAGTCCAAATCAACAATGAATCGGAACCGGAAACACCGGAAAACCCAAAACGACGAAACGAACCAACACCCGGGAACTCGGCCGAAACCGAGCCAACCCGGGGTGGCTCGGTGGCCGAGCCACCCCTGGGTGGCTCGGCCAAGGCCGAGCCACCCTGAGGTGGCTCGGCCAAAGCCGAGCCACCCACAGGTGGCTAGGCCCAGAACTGTGCAAACGCACAGTTCTGAGTGCCTATAAATAGGCCAGGGCATGGTTCATTTCAGAGGTTGGATTTTGGAGGAGGTGAAGCCCTGCCGGATTGGAATCTCAGATCTAAAAAAGATTGGAGCTTTAGAAGATTGAAGACTTAGACTTTGAGATCCGGTGCTCGGCGATCATCCACGCCAAACAAGGCAAGAGTTCGAGAGGGACCGGATCTAAGATCTATATGATTTTCCTCCGGATCTAAGCTTGGTTCTTAGATCCCGAGAAGAGTCTCGAATTCGCTTGGTCGATTTCGACACTTGGGCTACTATTTCCTTGGTGAATTAGTACCCCACCCGGCTATTATTTCCTTCGTGAGATAATACCCGTCATATCGTGTAGATCCGACCGGATCGAGATCACGTGGTGGTCCACGGCAAATAACCCCGGCGCAGGCAAAGAACCCACACAAAGCGAGTGACCGCAAAACAGGAGCTCGCGATTCGTTCGACAAACAAGGATAAAAGTTGTAATCTTTTTCATTTCATTTTGATTTTTCATTGTAACCGGATCTTATAAAAAGACCGGATTTCTGTAATCGATAAACTATTACGAAAGTGTACAATGGAATCAATGAAGAAGAACATGTTTTTTCCCGCGAACAGCGGATACTTGAGTCACGAGACCAATCCATAGAATTGATACGTCAATGACTTGTACTTATAGAATTTTTGGCAAATTCTCAGCCATCAACGGATTTGATAAGCCTTTACCGACTACCGTTTGAGTCGGGCTAGCGTGCGGATTGTTTAATTCCGTTCCGCATGTGACGTTAAGCTAAAAGAGTTAACCCTTTTAGTGCTACGATATTGAATACGTAGACTTCGTCTTTCTCCTGTGAAAAGACTAAACAGCAACGTGTATGAGACGTTGACTTAGGATTTTTGGCAAATCCTCAGCCTTCAACAGATTTGAGGTGCTCTTACCGATTACCGTTTGAATCGGGCTTACATGCGGATTGTTTTAAATCCGTTCCGCATGTGACGTTGTGCTAAAGGAATGAACTCCTTTAGACTTTGTGCTATGATGTTGAATACATAGACTTTACCATTTGTCATGGGAATAGGTTACCCGGCGACGCGTGTTAGGCGTTGACTTTAGGGTTTTTGGCTAACCCCCAGCCTTAAACGGATTTGATTAGCCTTTACCGACTACCGTTTGAGTCGGGCTAGCATGCGGATTGTTTAAATCCGTTCGCATGTAACGTTGTGCTCAGAGATTGAATTCTCTGAGACTTTGTGCTATGATGTCGAATACATAGACTTCTCCATTGTTACGGGAATAGGCTACCCGGCGACGCGTGTGAGGCGCTGACTTATCCCTACTTAGGCTTCGGGATAAAATACCCCAGAATCGAACTCTGGTGTCTTTTTCAATCGGAAAAAGACTAAACCGGCGATGCGTGTTAGGCGTCGACTTATCCTTTCTTAGGATTCAGGATGAAATTCCCCATGCGTGTGAGGCATGGATTTCGGTGTTATTAATAACAACCTGCCACAATGTTGAATATGTGGACGAGTGTTCTTTTCAACGGTTAAGAACGAACCGGCAGCGCGTGTTAAGCGCAGGCTTATCCTTGCTTAGGTTTTAGGATAAAATACCCCAGAATCGAACTCTGGTGTCTTTTTCAATCGGAAAAAGACTAAACCGGCAGCGCGTGTTAGGCGCAGACTTATCCCTGCTTAGGTTTCGGGATAAAATACCTAGGATGAATCCTAAATTGATAAACTTTTGGAAAAGATTGGTGTGGGAAAGGAAGAATTTTATATTCTATTCCCAATTTAAAAAGGAGACTCGAGGTGGGATCTCCACCCCCAGAATCCGGAAAGGTGAAACTAAGAGTGGGATCTCCACTCCAAGAATCAAAGAGATTCGGATAACCCTAACTGTCAGAAGGTTTGATTACCGAGGTAAAGATGAATTTCTCGTTTATCGAGAATGAATTGTGGTTTTGGTCCTAACTGTAGGAAGGTTTGACCAAGCGGGAGTTTGAGATGACCCTAACTGTAGAAAGTTTGATCGCTCAATTTGAAAGTGGACCTCTCGTTCATTGAAGGAATCGAGAGGGGATTTTGGTTTTGGTCCTAACTGTAGGAAGGTTTGACCAAGTGGGGGATTTGAGACGATCCTAACTGTAGGAAGGTTTGATCGCTCAATTTGAAAGTGGACCTCTCGTTCATTGAAGGAATCGAGAGGGGATTTTGGTTTTGGTCCTAACTGTAGGAAGGTTTGACCAAGTGGAAAGGAGAGTAAGAGTACAAATTACTGTAAGATGTTGGTTCGTACAAATTACTCAAAGGGGGTTTCTGATGTTGAGTGATAAAGACTTAACAAAAACGGGGTTCTGACAATTCGTCAGTGATTTCAAGAGTGTTTAGTGTTTATCACTTTATCCATATTGATCGGGTTATCCCTAAGAATATTATATTTAACATTCTTCTGGGAATTTCCCGTTACATGAATTATCGACCCCCAGCTTTCTTTACAAAACTGGGTGCACGATCGGGTTATCCTTAAGAGTACCACGCACGGCACTCTCCGGGAACTTCCCGTGGAAAAGAGGAAATAGTTTAGACTCATATACCTATTGGAGTATTAAGAAGCAGTTTATACTCGTGCACTTTTTGGAGTGTCAGGAAGCAGTTTATACTCATATACCGGTCGGAGTTTTGGGGATACAGTTTATACTCGTGCACCCACTGGAGTTTCGCCGTTCTTGACTGGCTCACTCTAGCGTTATGACGCCGGCTTCAACCAAGGTCTGGATACTGTTCTTTAGAGTAAAGCAGGCCTTGGTGGGGTGAAGGATCCTCCTGTGGTATGCGCAGTACTTCGGATCCGTAGTGTTGTCAGCTTCCTCTTGATTCGTGATCGGTGGGAGCTTGATCTTGTTATTGTCAAGGAGGGATTTGAAGATGGCTGGAACATCTTCGTCCTTGAAAGAGTACTCTTTTTGAGGCCTCTGATCCGAAGTTTTCTGTTGTCTCCGAGACTGCTGTTGTGACGTTTGATTGGCGTCAACAGCCGCTGCGGGTGTTTTGCCCTTACCACGGGAGGCGAAGTTTGAGTTCGGAGGATTCGTCGTCGATTGACCCCTCTCGGCCTTCTTCCTTCGGAGAAAGCGTTCGGCTTGTTCCCCTCTGACCTTCAAATCTTTCCAAGTGTTGGACGGCGCTGTCCCTATTGCTTCCAACACATCCAACGAAAGATTGTTGTGGCAGGTCTGGAGAATGAACTCCTCCGTGATTGGATCCCGACAATTTAACGCCTTGTTCCGGAATCTTTTGACGAAGGTTTCGACTAACTCCCCGTCCTTTTGTTTCTCGTCGAGCAACGTTCCGATGGATATCTCGGTGTCGTCGTCGAAGAAGTTGGTGAGGAACATGGTCTCCATATCGTCCCAGCTGCTCACGCTACCTGGCTTGAGGCGGCGGTACCAATCGAAGGCGGCTCCGCGAAGAGTGCCAACGAATGACCGCACCATCAGAGGCTCATTGCCGGAGATAACACCCAGGTGCGATTTGAAATAAATCAAATGCTGAGTGGGGGAACCTTTCCCATCGAACGGCGTGAAGTTGATTAGACTAAACTTCGCAGGATAGGGGATTGAATCCCACTCCCTTGGGTATGGACAAGGAATGCCCGTTTTCTTCACTTCTTGAGCGGACATCAAGGTGTTGATTTTGCTCTCGAGGCTTTTGATCTTCAAGTTTTCACTTGTATCTTCGTTGGCGTCCTCATTACCACCCCCTGCGTTGATGGGAGGGTCATCGGCATTGCGAGTTTCATCCGTATCCGTATGTTCAACTTCTTGAACAACCTGATTACGGTGGCTTGGTTCGCCTTGCTGGTTCCTCAGTGCCTGGATTTGCTGCTCCTGCATCTCCCTCATGGTCTGCATGGCCATCTGCATCTCGAGCCTGAAGGTCTCCTGTTGTTTGGCCATGGCTTCTTCAAGCATCTTGGCCACTTGTTCCGCGCTTATCATGAATGACTCGTGGGGTTCTCCTTCGCTGGATAGGGTGTTATCAGACGCAACCGCAGAGCAGGCATCTGATTCTTCATCCTCTGAAGGTGGACTTATCCGAACCCTACCATAAGTTCCTCGTGCGATGGCTCCGGACTGTAGACGGGTTAGACACCGTGACACTTTCAGAATCGACTCGAAATCATCCCGTGTCGATGTCCTTTTGCTAGTCACGTTAGCGATGACCCTTGGAAATTCTCCGTCTTCAACCACTGCTTTCCTTCGTCGGAAACGCCTAGGCCTTGGCTTTGGCATTTCAGTGCTGAGCCTTTCGAATACCGAGACTCTTTCGGGGACTGCCTTGATGCAGTTGCACTCAGACAGTACCGCCCGAATGAGTTTGGAACAGGGGCACTGAGTTTCGAGCCTACGAGGGCTCCTCTTTTTGGCTCTGTTCGTACCCCCAGCACGATAGTACAGCTCGTCCGTATGAAATTCGGAGCAACCTATCACGTGTTGGCACGATCCCTCAGGTATAACGTCATCGTCATCGGACAACAACGTTTCCTTCTGAGGATGAATCGCCTTCTTTGGGCTTTCAAAGGTCACGCGTCTTGAAACGTGCCTTTGTGGGCGTGAATTCTCAACGGGCTCCCGAACTTCGATGTGCAAGGTAGTGCGCTTGGGTGCCGTGAACTCCTTGTCATGTTGAGGGTTATAGCGACCCCCAGCATGTTGAGTCGTTCGGGGCTCTCTCATCGGGCCCAAACGATCTTGAATTGGAGCTTTGCCTCTTTCATCGGGGATTGGACCGAGGCGTTCCAAGACTGACTTCCTTTTCTGGGATGGCTTTATGGGATCTCCCGGAATAGTTGTGGAAATCATCGGCGGCTTCGCTTGATTCACCGGAGGTTGAATCTGCTTCGAAGGTTGCAGAAGTCGCTCTTTGGCCTGAATTGCCACTTTGGATTTTGGCCTCCATATTTTGCGAGTTGGTGGCGAATTCTTTGCCACCTCCTTCTGGAGCCTTCTACGGGCTTCTTCAATTTGAGCCCGTGCTTGCGCTGATAGTGCGCGGCGCTTGCGAATGCGCTCCTCCAGCGTTGATCGGTTCCATTTGACGCGGATCCATTCGTCCGTCGGCGGCTTGGAGGAATTACCATTCATCGGTTGTTGAGGCCGTTTACCTCTTCTGTTCTTCAGATCCGCCTTGTAGCGAACTCCGTCAACAGATTCCATGGCCTTTGCAAATTGTTTCGCAAGGCGTTGCCGTTGCCTTTGGCGGGCTCTCTTCGAGAGAGTCGCTACGCCCCCTGCGGCAGAAGGGTTGGCCAGAGTAGATCCGACCTGGTTGGAAATTAGGGAGATCTCACCCAATGCAGCTTCGGCATCAAACGGGGCGAGATCTTCGTTGGTAGCTTCAACATCTTCGTACCAACGAAGTTTCCTCTTGGAGGAGAACTTTGGAGACTTGGACTTGCGGGAGGAGGTAGATCCGGACGAGGACGACAGGTACGCCTCGAACTTCTGTTGGTCGAACTCGTATTCGACCTCCTCCACGACCGGGATCGGGATCCGCGGCTGTGACGCAACGATCTCGTCGGCGAGATCGGTGGCTCCCACTGTGGTCGCCAGATTGTTCGCGGGAAAAATCGTGTTCTTCTTCATTGATTCCATTGTACACTTTCGTAATAGTTTATCGATTACAGAAATCCGGTCTTTTTATAAGATCCGGTTACAATGAAAATTCAAAATGAAATGAAAAAGATTACAACTTTTATCCTTGTTTGTCGAACGAATCGCGAGCTCCTGTTATGCGGTCACTCGCTTTGTGTGGGTTCTTCGCCTGCGCCGGGGTTGTTTGCCGTGGACCACCGCATGATCTCGATCCGGGCAGATCTACGCAGTATAACGGGTATTATTCCACCAAGGGAGATAATAGCCGGGAGGGATCGTTTCACTAAGGAAACAACCGCTCAATCTCGGGATCTAAGAACCAAGCTTAGATCCGGAGTATAGCAACGTAGATCTCCCGACCCGATCCTCTCGAACTCCTGCCTTATTTGGCGTTGTCGATCGCCGAGCACCAGATCCGGATGAGCAAATCTTCGAGTCTCCAAAGGTTGAATCTTTTCTAAGTTTTGAATCTCCAATCCAGCAGGGTTTCGCCTCCTCCAAAATCCAACCTCCGAACCAAATGAGCACAAGGCCTATTTATAGGCGCTCGAAACTGTGCCCCGTGCACAGAACAGTGCCTAGCCACCTGTGGGTGGCTCGGCTCTTGGCCGAGCCCCCTTAGGTGCGGTTTCCGTCATTTCGTCCGTCGTTCGGGTTTTCCGGTGTTTCCGGTTCTCCGTTGTTCGGATTTGATTCGGTTTGTGATTGACTTGATCTGGAATTGGTTTGTTGACTTGATTCCAAATATGGCAGTTAATCCGCTTCTGAGTTTGAGTCCGGGATTGATCTTGATTCAATCGTTGTATCACCGAGTTCGCTCTTGTTTAGATGACTCGGTGATTCCCCGAAACGTTGGTTTGATTCCGCGTGCGAGTGGATGCATTCCAATGCTTGGGTGCGATTTGTTGGCTTCGTCGCCTCGTTAAACTGCTCCGTTGCGTATGGCTTGGCTTCGGCGTTGGCGGGATAACGGTCGTGCTTGGATACGTCGCTCGATGGTCCGTTTGTTGAATTGGTGTCGTCGAGCTGTATTGTGGGACCTATAGGTAATTTTATACGCCTACAGTCTTGACCTCTCTTAAAGGGACGGCTTCGGCCCATTTAGAGAAGTAGTCGGTGATAGCGAGGATGAAACGATGACCTTTCGCCGACGGTGGGGATATTGGGCCAACTATGTCCATTCCCCATGCTTCGAAAGGCCACGAAGCCTTTGTCGGGTATAGGTCTTCAGGCAGCTGATGCATGTAGTTAGCGTGGATTTGGCACTCATGGCAGCGATTTGTGTAGGCGACTGCGTCGTGAACCATTCCAGGCCAGAAATAGCCGATCCTTCGCAGGCGATCCTAAAGTTTGGGTCCGGGTTGGTGAGCTCCACAAACGCCGTCGTGGGCCTCGCGCAGAGCTTCTTGTGCTTCTGCCTTTGAAAGTCATCGGAGTAACAAGCCGTCGTAAGATCTTCGATACAACGTCTTGGTGGTCGAATCATAGTAAAATCTCGCGGCGCGCCTTCGGATAGACTCCCGCTCCTTTGCATCTTCGGGCAATACGCCGTAAAGGACGTAATCGATGATCGGGAGGCGCCAGTCCTCAGCACTGGGCTGGTCTGAGACTTGATGGGTCGTGTTTGCTTCGGGAGCATCCTTCAGATGAAAGAGCTTCCTGCTCGCCACTGTGACCCGTTGGGTTGTCCCGAATGGTTGAGCCAAGTTGGCCACTGGGAAGCGAGGGCATCCGCATGTGTGTTCTTGGAACGTAGCACGTGCTCAATGCGGAAGCTCTCGAACGATCCCACCAGTCGGACAGCCGCCTTGTGGAGTGGGATTAAATCATCGTTCCTTACTTCGTATTCGCCGGTCATCTGTTTCACGATGAGCTAGGAATCGCCGTAAGCCTCGAGATGCTTTATCCCAAGTTCTTTGGCTAGCTCAAGTCCGATGAGTAATGCGTTGTATTCAGCCACGTTGTTGGTGCACGGCTCTGTCAGAGAGAAGGCTCTGGGCAGCACGTGGTTATGTGGGGAAGTGAGGACCACCCCCACTCCCGCGACAATGGAGCCATCCAGAGCTGCGCGAGACGCGCCATCGAAGAACATCTGCCATAACTCTGGTAATGAAGTCACGTTGACTTCAGGCGGTTCGTCTGGCAAATCTTCGAACAGGTCGGTCTTTGATCCCAGCGGATGACTGGCCATGAGATCGCAGATGGCCTGTCCCTTGACGGATTTTTGTGGCATGAAATGGATGTCATATTGGGAGAGCAGAAGCGCCCACCGGGCTAGACGCCAATTTAGCGCTGCTGGTTGTGTCATGAAGACACGGATAGGGTTCATCCGGGAGATGACGTAGATCGTCTGGCCGACCAGGTAGTGTCGCATCTTTTGGATGGCGAATACCAAAGCCAAGCATTCTTTTTCGACCATCGGGTACCGTTGCTCGGCGCCTTGCAGGGTCCTACTTAGATAATAGATGCCTTGCTCATGGCCTGCGTCATCATTTTGTGCTAGGAGAGCGCTCAGAGAATGCTCCATGGCCCGTATATAGATGAGGAATGGCTTCCCTAAAATCAGCGCAGCGAGGACCGGCGGATTTGATAGGTACGCCTTGATGTCTTCGAAGGCCTTTTAGCAAAACTCATCCCACACGAAGGAGGTGCCCTTCTTCATAAGCTTGGAGAATGGCTGGCATTTGCCCGAAAGGTTTGAAATGAACCTTCGGATGTAAGCCAATCGTCCCTGGAGACCTCTTAATTCTTTGAGGTTCCTGGGCGGTCGGAGCTCTTGGATAGCTCGCACCTTGTCCGGATCGATTTGGATCCCTTTCGTCGTGACGATGAAGCCAAGGAATTTACCGCTAGACATTCCTAGAAATGACTTCGTTGGATTCATCTCGAGTTGGTGAGTCCTCATGAGTTCGAACATCGTCCTCAAGTCTTAGAGGTGGTCACCCTTGTGGCGACTCTTCACAACCAGATCGTCCACATAGCACTCCACCGTTTTGCGCAGGTGTTCCCGAAAGATCATGCTCATGGCACGTTGGTAGGTTACGTCGGCATTCTTAAGCCCAAAGGGCATAACGGTGTAGCAGTACACCCCCATAGGAGTCCTGAACGAAGTGTGTTTCTCGTCCTCAGAGTGCATTTTGATTTGATTGTACCCCGAGAAACCGTCCATGAAGGACATCCCCTCGAACCCACACGTGTTGTCGATGATGACATCCGTGATGGGCAGGGGGAATTCGTCTTTGGGGCACGCGGCGTTGAGGTCCCTAAAGTCGATACAAACGTGGATCTTACCGTTTTTCTTTAGCACCGGAACAATGTTAGCCACCCAGTCGGGGTGCTGTTCCTCTCTGATGAAGCCGGACTCAATGAGCTTCTTTACTTCGGCCTCGATCGCCTCCATGATCTGGGGGCGAAATCGCCTTTGCTGCTGTTTGACAGGTTTGGCGTCTGAGCCGATGTTAAGGCGATGCGTAGCGACCCGCGGATCCAAGCCAGGCATATCCTCATAATTCCACGCGAAGACGTTAATGTATTCCCGTATAAGGGAGATGAGATCTTCTTTTTCTTCTTCTTGTTTAGTAGTTGCTCCATCATCTCTCTTAGAGAGTCGATGGTCGCCTGCTGTTCCTCCAGCTTTTGGGTCATCGTCTGCTCGTGAGTGAGCTCCATCATGTGCACTCCCGCAGGTACTTCCTGACTCGAGTGCGAGGTTTGAGACGTGGCAGCCGCTGAATGAATCTCATCTTCGCCGTGGGAGGAGGGTGTTAGGGTAGAATAATCAAACCCAATGCTTACCCCCTTACGGCTATGGGTACACTGGTATATGCCCTCTTGTCGGGATCGGGTGAACCGAGGGTTCGGCCTTAGGAAGGGGTCCGAATCCGGAGAGTCGGAGAGTACCCCCTTGCCCTTGTCCGTCATGTTGACTGTAGCGGACAGGAGTTCTAGGTCGTCGGTAGCGCGTCGTTTTTGGTGACGACGCCTTCGACGGGAGGGCCTCTGCCGCTGAGGTTGTTGAGAAAGTCTCTCGAATACCGAGGGCTTCGCCGTTCTTATGCATTGGCAATCGGCGAGTACCGTGTGGATGAGTCTCTCGCAATGGCACTGAGGACTTGCCTCATGTATAGTGCGTTTGCGAGTTAGATGTGTTCGGAGATCCCCTGTGGGTGGTTGGTGACAACCCCCAGCATCAGAAGGATCGCTTGGGTGAGCACCCGAGAGATCTTTGGATGTGGTCTCTGGTGCACAATGGGTAGAGCGCTGTGGTGTTGAAGTTGGGCGGTTTCGCCTTGATGGGCGAGTTTTCGCGTTCGGGCGAACTCCAGCGCGCGGGCGAGTTTCGTCCCTTCGTTCGGACCAGCGGGTCCGTGAAGTGTTAACCACTTCCTTGCCTTTGCGTTTATCCGCCAAAAAATTATGGCGAGGCTTGCCAGCCTTCGAGGATTCGCCTAGTTCGTGAGGCCCACTCGCTTGCGGTGGTTTATTCGCATCAGGGATATGACCTGAGAAGCGAAGTCCACCTGAGCGGGTGGTCCCGTCCTTCTCGGTTGGTGCTCCTGATTTGGAGGGCCTCCCGATGTTGGGCGAGTTGCCCTCTCGTCTCTCGCTCTTCGGGCCTGTATGATGGTTCAGGCCGTTGTGTGAAGCGGAGGTTCGGGCTTTTTGCCCAGCAAGCGGCTGCCGTCGCTGTTGGTTAGCCCCTCGAGTGGAGAGAGCATTCGTGCGAGCCGCGGCAGCGTGATTCGTGTCGGAACGAACTGATGTCTCTTTTGGGACGGGTGTTACCGAGGGTCGTTTGGCGACCCACTTGGTAGACCCTCCCCCCATGCTCTCGATCTGGGACTTGGCCTCGAGAGACTTTGGGGCGGGTTTCCCCGTCGAGACATGGGTAGAGCCTTCTGGCACGGGAGCTTTGACCGTCTGAGGTCGGCTCTGGGGCACGACTCTGTGGCGCTTGCGGGATGCTTCGCCACCGGAAGAGGAGGAAGACAAGTACTCTTCGTACTTGGCCTGATCGAACTCGATCTCTAGGGACTCCACTGTCATCCCAACAGCAACCTCGTCGAACTGAGCTACCACCATTTCGTTTGAGGAAACAGCTTCTCCCACTGTGGTCGCCATCTTCTGTAGGTGTAAATTTCTGATTTTTCCGAAAATGGGGGGTTTGGTTTGTATTTATAAGAAAGCTTATTACAAACTAAATCAATCTGAATTACAACAGAAGCAGAGGGAATGCCCTCTTTGTTTAGTGTGGGGACTTTAAGGT
>BQKN01056562.1:1094-11262 GCA_022839385.1 Asparagus kiusianus
CATTATGCACACATATATAGCAAAACTTATAAGTGTTCTATTTGCGGCTGTCAAGGTCATTTAGCTAAGTTTTGTTATGATGCACACAAACATAAGAATTCTAATGCTCCTTGTGCATCTCATGTAGCTTCTTCATCACATGTACACACACATGCACCCATTGTTCATCATAAGCATGCTCATGTGTATAGATGTGATCATTGTGGTCGCTTTGGTCATTTGGCCGAATATTGTTTTGATTTGAAAAGAAAATCTCATTTGCCAAATGTTTCTAGTAGACCACATGTTTTTAAATGTGATGTTTGTGGTAGGTTTGGACATCTTGCAAAATTTTGTTATGATATACAAAAAGCTTCTAAGTTGCAATATGTTCCAAATAGACCATTGTTTAATGATGTTTCTCATTTGCAAAATATTTCTAAAAGAAAATCTTTATTTGTAAATGATTCTCGTGCACGAGCTAATGGTCCACATAAACAAATGGATCTCTTTCATTGCACAAATTGCAATCGGAAGGGTCATTTGAGCGATTATTGCTTTGACCGTGTTAGTGCACCACATATGTCCAAGAGGATTCATAACCCTAGGACTTTGAGCTTAAATGATAGGGGTCATGTCCCTAAATCTTTTGGTACCAAGAGTTCTTGGGTACCAAAACAAATTTGATTTTTAAACCAAGAATTTTAATATTTTTCTTTTTCTTTTTCTTGGTTTTGAAAATTATGGTTTAAAATCTTTTTGTTATGAAAACAATTTTTTCTTTTATCAAATCTTTTGTTTTCATAATTATTATTCTTGATTTTGATGAGAGGTTTGTGTTTATATAACCCTCCGGGTTTATTGGGTGTTTATTCCAAACATTGTTTACCGGATGCTAGAATGTTTATATGGGTTGATACTAGCTCAAGAGCTAGATATAGTTGCCTCTCTTGATTTCTTGAAAATTAAAAATGATTTTAGTTTTTCAAATCCATAGTTCATAACTCTTATGTGTTTTGTAATCCATTTTTGAACTATGAAAAATTGGTTTTTAGTTGTTCTTTCGAATTCATTATAAATCACTTCTATGATGATATTAATACGTTTGTGCTTATGGGTCATCTACTTGTGTTTTATAATGTATTCTATACGTGGTTTGATCAAGTCTTACAAAGAATTTTTTTTGTTGATCAAACATCATTTTTGGTTTAAATGGTTGATTTATGATGTCATTTGGTTGATTTGTTTTCATTCGAAAACTCTTTTGCATGATTCTCACGTTTTCTCTCTTTTGATTTCATAAATCTATTTTTACATGGTTTTTATTTTTATTTTTATTTTTTTTGTGTTAATGAGACACTCTTTTCATAATGACATTTCATTATGTGTTCTCATTATCTTGTTTGTATGTGAGTGATATCTAGCATATCTTTCATTTATGCTTGCTCACATTTGTTTGCCATGTTCATAATTGCATATTTTCCATATGGCATTTTGATAGGGGGAGCAATCCCTATATTATGTTTATACTCACCTATGCTTTATGATAGGGGGAGCTTTCGCTCTCTTACTATTTTGTTTCCCCATTTTTGATGTTGCCAAAGGGGGAGAAACAAGTGGATTGTGAGTATATTTTAAGAGTATTATGTTTTATTGTATATCTTATATACTCTTTGTGTATATTGTTTGTCATCATCAAAAAGGGGGAGATTGTTAGGTCTCATGTTATGAGCCTACATCTTCTAATCTTGTTTTGATGATTACAAACAATTCCTAATATTGTTTGTCTAGTGTTTATGTTTCTTATTAGGTATTCTAGACAAACAATGTATTGGAGGATGGATGGAATTGCGCATTCACGATCATATCCAATGGAGGTTAGCGGAGTAGTGGTTGAAGCCTTGCAATTCATGTTAAAGATCCAAGTCAAGCTTATTGAAAATCAAGATCGGCTTGGGTAATCTAGTTTAGGATTTATATTATGTGTGTTAAGTACCTTAAGCTCAATATTATACACACACATTATATTGGTTTTCATGTATATATATAGTTTCATATATACATATATGTTTGGTTTCCATGTATATATATAGGTATATATATATATACATAGTTTTGAGTTTTCATATTCATAAATATGAGATTACACATTTCATATTTATTATTGTGTTTTAGTTTAGCTATATAGATATGAAACAAATTTACATTCATATATATAATCATATGTTTCATATTCTATCATATTTGTGAAAATATTGTGTTTCTAGTTTATAGACTTCATAACAATATTTTATATCCTTTATTAAGTCTATAAGAACGTTTAAAAATGTTTTTAAAGTTATGTTTATGTCAAAACATTAAATTTCATGTATATCAACTTTTCATGTTTTGGACATACTTGCAAAATACATGAGTTTTCACTTTTGGGGAATGCAATTCCAAAAATTCTTTTTGTAACACGTTTATTATCGTGTTTATAAACATTTCCCAAAGTTTCATAATTTTTGGATTTTATTTGCTATTTTTAAAGGCACTTTAAAAATCAGATTTTCAACATGTACAGTGCCTGTGCACGTTTATAAGTCGACTTATCAGAGTTGACAAGTCGACTTATGAACTGCTCTAGAATGTGCAAAAACTCTCTGCCAAGTCGACTTACTCGAACTGTTAAGTCGACTTAGACTAAGTCGACTTATGTCTTTTTCAAGTCGACTTATGTGCTGATTTTTGTGTGTTATTTTCATCTGGCAAGTCGACTTACATTTTTATACCAAGTCGACTTATACCAAGTCAACTATAAGTCTACTTATAAATGTGACCGTTGAACAGTAACGGCTATTTCCAGATTTTGTTTTTGTGTGGGTTTTTGGTCTTTTCCTTGGGGTTTTGGCTGATGTCTTGGGTTGTTATAAATACCCCATTGCATTTACCTCTCCCACTAATGAAGAAAATTGTTTAAACAAGTTTAAGGGTGTTTTTGTGTTTGTTTAAAAGAGTGTTTAAGGGTTTGGTTTTGTGAAGATTGTTTTACAAGAAGAGGAGATCAATTTCAGTTTGGGCTTTCAATCTTCCATCTCCATCTCTCTTGTTCTAGAGAAGTTTTCTAAACTCTTTCATCTAGCTTGTTTACATTTATATTATCATATCTTGCTAGACCTTAATTGAGTTGATTTTAATTATCTCTTTGTACACACACAACCATTGAGCTTATTGTATTTACATTCATAGTATAATTTGGGGTTGTAGGTTTGTGACATTGAGAGTGAGCCTACATTGTGTTCTCATCCATTGTAGAGAACAATCTTTTGTTGTGAGCTTTCATTGTGAGATCACTTGTATTACACTAGTACACCAAGAGGAGTGTGTGGTGAGAGACGGGGTTGTCCTAAGAGTAGTGGCGTCGGTAACCTAGAGAGAGGTAGTAATTCCGAGCACTTGAGGGAGACACGGGCTAGAGACCAACACTTGAGGTGGTAGTTAGTGTAGTTACATTGTGTGGATTGTAGAGTTTTCGGTTAGCTAGAAAACCGAGTGTGTAGAGAAGTTCCGGCTTCCAAACCTGGTGTGATAGTGGAGATCTCCTCGAGGTGAGGAGCAGGGACGTAGGTCAGGAGGACCGAACCTCGTAAACATATCGTTTTGTTTGTGTTTGCATTGGCGCACTTATTTTCATATTTATATTGCCTTTGTCAATTGTACATTGTTTATATTCCCACTATCTTATTTATTGTTTTGATTCACCCTTGTATTAGTTGTATATCCTTGCATATATATCTTGTCATATATCATACTTGCTAGGATATTTGTTAATAAGTTTTAAATTGGCATAAATCGGATTAGATTAGCATAAACCCTATTCACCCCCCCTCTAGGGTTCCTTCCTAGTGGCATTAGGGTACTTTCACCATGTTGTGTGATAGGGCAGAAGCTGTATCAACAGCTTGCTATGTATTAAATAGAGTTTTATTAAGACCTATTTTAAAGAAAACCTCATATGAATTGTTTTATAACAAGATTCCTAAAGTATCTTACTTTAAAGTTTTTGGTTGTAAATGTTTTATTTTAAACACAAAGGATAACTTTGATAAATTTGATTCTAAATCTGATGAAGGAATTTTTGTTGGATATTCAAATCATAGTAAAGCATATAGAATATATAACAAAAGAACACTAGTTATTGAAGAATATTTACATGTTTCTTTTGATGAAATTTTTTCAAAATCACCTATTATATTAAATAATGATGATGATATAATTGATGCTATTCATGATACTCCAATGATAGATATTGCAAAAGATGATAATTTACAAAATGATTTACCTAAAGATTTTGTAGAAGTTAAAAGTCATCCACATGATTTAGTTATTGGAAATATTTCTGATAAAGTAACTACTAGATCTCATTTTAATTTGATTGCTCATACTGCTTTTATTTCAACTATTAAACCTAAATATATAAAAGAAGCACTTCTTGATGATTCATGGATAATTACTATGCAAGATGAACTTAATCAATTTACTAGAAATAATGTTTGGGATCTTATACCTAGACCTAAAAATAAATCCATTATTGGAACAAAATGGATATTTAGAAACAAATTAGATGAATTTGGTCAAGTTGTCAGAAACAAAGCTAGATTAGTTGCTCAAGGTTATAATCAAGAAGAAGGAATTGATTATGATAAAAGTTATGCACCTGTTGCTCGATTAGAATCAATTAGAATTTTACTTACATTTGCAAGTTTTATGAATTTTAAATTATTTCAAATGGATGTTAAAAGTGTTTTTCTAAATGGCTTTATAAAAGAAGAAGTTTTTGTAGAACAACCTCCAGGTTTTGAACATGAAAGTTTTCCAAATCATGTTTTTAAACTTAAGAAAGCTTTATATGGTCTTAAACAAGCACCTCGTGCTTGGTATGATAGATTAAAGAAGTTTCTTTTAACTTCAGGTTTTGAAATTAGAAAAGTTGATTCAACATTATTTATTAAGAAAATAAATAAAGATATTTTACTAATTCAAATATACATAGATGATATTATTTTTGGTTCTACTAACAACAATCTTTGTCAAGAATTTGCTAAGACTATGCAGGATGAATTTAAAATGAGTCACATGGGTGAACTAAATTTCTTCCTTGGACTACAAATTAAATAATTGAAAGAAGGAATATTCATCAATCAAAGCAAGTATGCAAAAGATTTACTCAAACGTTTCGTAATGGAAAATACAACAAGCAAACCAACACCAATGATGTAAAACCCCGAAATTTCTATAATGGGTATATGTGAATTAGTAATAATAAATAATTCTCTTATGATAAAGAATCGTATATATGCATATATATATCGGATGAATGTGATTATCTGTGCTTGAGAACCCATCAAGTGATTCTATGTGAGAGAAATCGAGTCATAAGTCCAACATGTCAAATTTTTCGAGCAGCAGTCAAATCTTTGGGCTGCGCGGTCGACCACGGCGATCGACCGTGGCGGTCGACCACGGCGATCGACCGTGGCGGTCGCCCAGGGCTTTCTCAGGTTCGGGTTCAAACGGGTTTCGGGTCGGGTTTGTGAGTTGGTATATAAACTACTGTGCCCGAGAGAGCCTCTCCCAAACCTGAGATTCAAAACCCTAGCCCCCTTTCTCTCCCCTCTCAAAACCCTAGCTGGACCTGGCGATTTTGGGAGGTTCGAAGGATTTGCAGTGGGATTTTTATGGATCAGATTGAAGGAGGATCATCTTCAGGGCATTTGTCAGCACCTAAGGCGAGTATCATCTCGCCCAATCCCTCACCCCTATTTTCTATGGCTTTCTTCTGATTTTTCATGAGTTTTTGATGAGCCCAAAAGGTATTTTCGTATAAAAATGAGTTCTTTACAATATGGATTGCAAGAATTAAAGGTTTCAGTCTATAAAAGTTCACAAACGTTCTGTTTAATAAAGATCCAGATCTGAAATTGCTTAAACAACATCTAAATCATGTTTTACTGTCATTAAAACGATTTTAATTTGTTTCCCATGTATTTTAGAATATTGGTAATGTAGATTACATGCTTGGGCATAGTTGTTTTTCCTTTGTATGATTTTAGAGTCATTAGAACGCATGTTATCGTAGAATTTTTTTATTTTGTTTTAGGTTTTGCGTTGACAGAAACCCAGATTGGGTTTCTATTCGCTTGGTGGTCGACCGGCGCGATTGACCGCTGGGCTTTCTGTAGAGGCAGAGACCGTCTGCGGTCGACCGCCCCGGTCGACCGCGATGTTGTGCGGTCGACCGAGATGCCGCAGCGGTCGACCGCCAGGCGCGTGTCAGAGCGCGGTCGACCGGTGCGGTCGACCGCCGCATAGTCTGTTGCAAAATTTTTCCTGTTCTGTATGTGTTGTTCGTGTTCGAGGATTTTGCCTATTATTTGACTCTGGTTTGTAGTCTTACTATGTTTTCATGCATAATAGATGATCCCAAGGTACCAATTGGGGATATACACAATGATTTGAGTGTGAATTGATTTATGTAGATTTCACTATTTATCTTGGCTGTATTTTCACCATTTCACAGTCCTCGTGTTGGACTATAATCCATAGAAGTCCTCGTGTTGGACTATAATCCATTTCAGTCCTCATGTTGGACATTTGCCACTTATTCCGTGAGTTTGGAAACTACAGTATACAGATCCTGTATCGGACATAGTTCTTAACCCTGCATAAGACATTCTTACAGAAGCCCATGACATGACACTATGTAGATTTTGACATGACATTCATGTGAGCTATACCATGATATTCATGTACGCTATGACATGGTACTGCACTTATGTTCTGAGATTTGTTATATTTCTTTTATTATTGATCCTGTACTAGAACCTCGGGTTTGGTGGTCAGGGGTTTACAATTTGAGATACAAGGTATATACATGAGGGTTTCCTTGTTTGGATTATTTCGCTCGACGTACCTGTTCTCGAGTTGTAAATTTCTAAATACTAAAACCCTCTTTAGTAAAATCAATGATTTTATACTTATTATGTATTAACCGTATTTTCTTATATAACGAGCCCTATTCCCTTGGGGTTAGTTGTGATGTTGCTCGCTAGCGTTTTGACGCTTGTTGTCCCTCCCCATTTCAGGTAACGAGCCAGAAGCCCGGAGAGTCGCAGGTTGAGGGCGACACACTTTAGTGTCCAGTTGCTTATTTTTAGCTATGTTTTATTTGGAGCTCTACTTTAGATTTTTTGTTAGTCATTTGAGGACTATATCATAGATGTTGTAAAGGTGGTGTGCCTTGTTTTCCTTTGTTCAGATTTTTGTATTTGAATATTGTGAGAAATCCAGTTTATTTATTCAGACATTGACTATGTATTCCCACTTGTTGGATGATGAGATATTAATGTGATCACTATCATTTCTGTAGTTTTTCCTTGTATTATCTCCTACTTGCTTTCGTACCTACACCTGTTGATGTCTCTACTAGATAGATGTTAATTGTGATGGTGAAACATGTTATTGCACGGTATGGTGCAATGCAGGTTTGACATTCTTGGTTTCACCTTGGACTGCAGCCTTGTGTGAACCCAGGGGCGCCACAAATGAGTACCACTACATCACTTGACAAAGATAAAAATGGTAAGAATGTTGATCAAAAGCTCTATCGAGATATGATTGGATCACTTCTTTACATTACTGCAAGTAGACCTGATATTATATTTAGTGTATGTTTATGTGCTAGATTTCAATCTAATCTTAAAGAATCACATCTTAAAGCAGTGAAAAGAATTTTTAGATATATTAAAGATACTACAAATTATGGTTTATTTTATCCAAAACATAGTTCATTTGATTTAATTTCATATAGTGATGCTGATTTTGTCGGATGTAAATCCGATAGAAAAAGTACAAGTGGAACATGTCATTTCTTAGGACATTCACTTGTATCTTGGTTTAGTAAAGAACAAAATTCAATATCATTATCAACAACTGAAGCTGAATATATTGCTGCAAGTCTTGCATGTGCTCAAATTTTATGGATCAAACAAACATTATCTGATTATGGTATAAATTGTCCCATATCATCCATTATGTGTGACAATTCTAGTATAATTAATTTATCTAAATATCCTATTCAACATTCACGTACAAAACACATTGATATTAGACATTATTTTTTACGTGATCATGTTTTTAAAGGTGACATTTCATTAGAATTTATACCTATAGATAAACAAATAGCAGATATATTAACAAAACCCTTAAAAGAAGAAATTTATGTTAAATTAAGAAGGGAATTAGGTATATGTTCAATTAAAGATTTAAATTAAAATTTTTAAACACAAACACATATACATTTATACCTTTAATAGTCGACTAATTTGACTAATAGTCGACTACATGCACAAGTCTTACATATAAAATTTTTTGTGAATTACAGTGTAGTCGACTACTTGCTTCTATAGTCGACTACTCTAAGTTAAAATCTTAAAATCAACTTTCTGTTGTTTACAGTGTAGTCGACTAATTTTATTTATAGTCGACTACTCTGAGTCATAATCTGAAAATCATCTCCCTATCGATTACAATGTAGTCGACTACTTTTACTATTAGTCGACTACTGTTTCTGAACTCACAGTTTTACAGTTTTAAAGCTTATTGGATTTTTATTTAAATTCAAACCCAAAACCCAATACCCAATACCCATTTTAGTTAAGTAAAACTCATCTCAACCATAGATTTTTAACTCTATCATCCTAGCCACATATCTAAGATTAAATCTTAACCCTACACTTAATTCACTATCAAATCTGAACCAAACATTGTAAATTATTTTAAAAAGATAAAATAAAAATCTAAAAACTACCCACTAACCTATCTAAAAATCGACTATCTTCTTCCTCCCTTTAGATCTGTCGATTCCAGGTTAGGGCATCTTCAATCTTCTCAAATTCTTCATCAAGTTCTTCAATTTTCTTTCAAATCTGTCAAGCAGTCAAGATTAGTAGTCGACTAATCCAAGCTATAGTCGACTAATCTAGGGTTTCAACAGTTTGGGTTATATTTCTAAACTTGATCTTTGAATCTTTGGTTATTTATCTGTTTCATCATGTATAGATCCAAAAAAGCTAAGCAAACCCATACCGCTGTCAACGATGAAATCATCATTTATTTAAAAAATCCTTATTTATTAGAAGAATTTAACAAAATATCCTTTTTTGAAGTTCTTACAGGACGATTTGTGAAATTTGATGATTTTATTCCCCGGAACTTTGGTTCATATTTTGAAAATGTGGGATTGCTTGAATTATTCTCTATTGAAAATAGAAAACCCACATATCCATTTCTCGTGCAATTGTTCTATACTAATATAGAACGTGTAGGAACTATTGGTGGTTCTGAAAAACTTAAGACTCTTGTTAAAGGAATAGAGATTGACTTAACTACAAAGTCAATTGGAAAAATCTTTAAAATTCCTTATCAAGGAGTTTCTCTTAGGTCAGTTAGGATGAATGATTCTGATCTTTTATCTAATCATATATTTCTTCCTGGATATGGCAAACCTTTAAATAACTCAAACAAACTTCGTCCAATTCCTAGGTTCATTGCACGAATCCTAGCGTATAACTTATTTCCAAAAACTAGGAGTTTTCATTCCATTTCCCTAGATTTAGCAAAAGCTCTATATGCTATAATGGGAAATATTCAAGTTAATTAGGCTGAAGTTTACTTTGATAATCTTCTGACAATTCCAAGAGGATTTCTTCCTTATGGTGCCTTTTTAACAAAAATCTTTGACAAATTTCATGTGGATCTCCAATCTAAAAATTCTGTTGTCCGTTCCATTGAATTCTTTGATTCCAATGCCCTAACTAGGATAAAGTTGACAAAATTTGAAATTCAAGAACAAAATCCTCAAAATGAACCTCATCAAGAAGAAATTCCATAAGATATTCCACAATCTTCAACTCAAGCAGGAGCTTCTTCTAGTCAACCACCACCATTTCCTACAGAACCCTCATGTTTTTCAGACGTGCAATACAACACTTTAAGTGCACGTATTCTTGAACTTGAAACTGGTCAAAGAGCTCTATATTCTCAGAATTCATATATCATTAGTAATCAACTAATCAAGAAGTTTGAAGACTTGGACACAAAGCTTAATGCATATTTTCAAGGACAGCACCCTCCTCCAGCACCTTAGGAA
>BQKN01056562.1:13232-54142 GCA_022839385.1 Asparagus kiusianus
TTCTAAGAGTTAGGTTCCCGAAAAGAAGATGCATCTTGGTGGTATGACTATTCCAATCAAATCTATCAATACTAATCACATCACCCTCTCAAGGGTTGGGGTATTACACCATTAAAGTCTAGAACTTCAAAAACCAAGCTTCCACGATGAATCTTCCTCCACCTAATGCCAAAACCCTAGATCTAAAATTTGAGCTCTGATACCAATTGTTGCGCGCCTTTACAGAAGCATGCTCACACACTTAACGAGTTCGCGAGTCATGGGAGAAGATAACCAAGCCAAACACGAGCATAATCTAATCCAAATACAACAAATCAAACAAAACACAGAGATATACATGGTTCGGCAATTTGCCTACGTCCACAGGGAGAGGATAGAGAGATTCCACTAAATCAAGGAGAGTACAAAGGGTTACAATCTCACAAAATCACTCATGCGAACCCTAAACCAAATCTCTCAACTTGCTCACAAGTTCTCCCTCTCAAAGTGCTCAATACAATCTAAAATCTACGATTCTCCCTTAGAAATGAGTGTTTCTAATATATATCAAAACCTAATCAGAAAACGAGCAAGAAACAAAACAACCCAATACCCGCTACGCGGTCGACCGTCGAGCCAATATCCCGATCGACCGTAAAAAGTCCAGAAACTTAATCACCTGTAGAGCTTGGGCCCGGGTAGAACCCATCACGGTCAATCACCAAAAGTCTAGAGACTTTCCCTAGTGTCGTGCACATGTACGGTCGACCGTCGTGCCACTCGCAGTCGACCGTGAAACTACCTATTTGTTTTTCTCCTGAACTTCGCCGTTTCAACATGTATTTGTATTTTAACTAGTAGGTACTATTTTATATAATATTTTATTTTATTCATATATTCTAATGCCCTCGAACTTGGAATCTTAGATTGAGTTGTAGGATGAAAATAATATTTTATTGGATATTGTAGTGTGTTTTAGGGATGGAAATAATATTTTATTGATTTCCTTGTACCCTTTTCCTTTTCTTGATTTTTAGGAAACCAACCAAACAGCCCCTTAGGAGATGATATGAGATGAGTTGTGGGGTAAAAATAATATTTTATTGGATGTTGTGGTGAGTTTTAGGGATGGAAATGGATGAAAATAATATTTTATTGATTTCCATGTACCCTTTTCCTTTTCTTGATTTTTAGGAAACCAACCAAACAGCCCCTTAGCTCCGCCATCGCCTGACATGCTTCGTTGAAACTATAGGAATGAATGTCTTGGACTGGGGAGTTGGACCGATTATTTTCATGGTAGATAAAAGGTAAACTGTTCTCCATATTTTTATGCATTTCTTGTCAACAAGCTAGTCATCTGCTTGCTCATGTTCCTTTTTTTGGTAAATGAATGTAAATTTTATTCATCACCAAGTATGAGAAGTTTTGTACATATCAAAGATACTAATCAATAGACTGATTTTAGAAATCCAGTCTTCTCTATGATAGGTTTTCTATGAACTGTATCATATATTGAGGAATTCTATCATTCAAAACATTTGTATATACACTGATTTTGATTGCACGAAAGAGGATATCAGGCTTCTTGTTGATCTCTGCTGCTGGAAAATCCTGAAGTTCCTTTCTTGCCATAACATGTACACTGACACAGACAGTGCAATTCTCTTCAATTTCTTTTTGTAACTTCTTCCTCTCAAGCTCATGTTTTACCAATTCATAATCCGGTCCCATGAGCATGATCTCCAATTGAATTTCATCCATTCCATCACTTTATTCCAAATATTGGCAGAATATTAGCACTCAAAAAAGATGTGCTGGCATGTCTCTGCTTGATTTGAACATAAAACACATTGGCTTGAGCTTAGCATCCTCATATTACACAACCTGTCTTGTTTGAGTAGTCTAGAGAGGGATGCAAGCCATAATATGAAAGAATGCTTGAGATAATGCCATCCCCCCAAATAGTTTCAGATCCTTCAAACAAACCATGTTGCTGGACAATAATCCTGTAAACAGAAGAGATACTAACTTTGCCATTAATGCAACAGCTATTAATAGCATTCATCAAATTAGCCACACTTCCAGTTTTATTCTTCAATATATCTCTTATTTTTCAAAATTGCCTCCATATCCAAGAATCACTTGCTTTTGCCTGAACCTACCATATATCAATTTGTCTCAAGTAATGGCCATGAACCCATCTGATGCAAAGGGTGTCTTTTTTGAGATGAATCATCCAAAGCATTTTTGCAACTGTTGAATAATTCCAGTATTTAGCAGAAAACAAACCCAGACCACCTTGTTTGAAGTCTTGACAAACTAAATTCCAAGAGACCAGATGAATTTTATGTCCCCATAAAAAATCAGAGCACATGCTTTCAATCTTCTCCAGAACTTTAATTGGTAAGATATAATTGCTAGTCCAAAAGATTTGTATACCCAAGATAACTGACTTAATTAACTACAACCTCCTAGCATATGACAAGAAGTTCTTGCTTAATTAACTACAATCAGCCAGGCAGACAGGCGGTCGACCACCGCGGTCAACCGCGAACGTGCACGAAGGCTAGTGGGATTCGGAGCTGAAGACGGTCGACCGTGGTGGTCGACCGCGGGGACCCTGTAGGCGATTATCTCTCGGGAAATCAGTTCGGTCGACCGCCACGGTTGACCATGAGTTTGACTGTAGGATTTGGTTCTCTATCGGGGATGTTTGGTCGACTGCGAGCTTCGTGCGGTCGACCGCGAGACCTGCGCGGTCAACCACAGTCTGTTTTTGGGCTGGGCTTTCAATTTTGACCCGGTTCGCTTCTGAGTTGATATATAACCCTAAACCTGATTAATTAGGGTTAAGCAAGGACGATTTTGAGCAGTCTTTTGGAGAGGATTGCTGTATCCAATTGTGGGAGATTTGTGAGAGATCTAGAGATTTTTTTTAGGGTTTGATTGGTGAGATTTGTAACTCTATTTGTATTCTCTTGATTTCTAATAGTAAGAACTCACCCTTCCTTGTCCCGTTGGACGTAGGCAACTTGTCGAACCACGTAAATCATTTGTTCTTGCCGTGGTTGTGATTTGCTTATTGGTTGTGGTTTATCTCTTGGATTGTTCGTGTCGCTCCTCGAAGCTTCCTATCAGAGCATAAGGCTTGTTCGAAGGATTCGGTGAAGATTCCTATCTGAAGACTTAGATCGACAACGTGGGAGAAGCAAACACATCAGGTTCGTCTCTTACAAAGGCGATACAGAGTCTGAGCATCAGTAATAGGAAGATTGATGTTCTAAAGTTCGACGGTAAGATTAATTTTCGGATTGTGGAGGTGTCAGGTAATGGACGCCTTGGATGTACAGAATTTGGAGGAGACTCTTGAGTTAAAAGAGAAACCCGTTGACATGGAGGACAAGGTTTGGAGGAAGATGAATAGTAGAGCTTGTGGTGTTATTAGGTCATGCTTGACGCCGGATCTTATTTATGATGTTATGAATGAGACGTCGGTGAATAAGATGTGGAAAATACTAAATGAGAAGTATCCTACGAAAAGCATTGAGAATCGGCTTCACTTAAAGAAGATGTTTTACTAGTTTAAGATGAAGATGGGAGTTTCCATCAGGGAGCATGTTAACAATTTCACTAAGCTACTTTCAGATATGACCAATGTGAACATCATAGTTGAGGACGAAGACAAGGTGATGTTATTTCTATGTTCGTTGCCCGAGGATGATTATGGTACATTAGTTCTCACTATGATCAATGGAAGAACTACAGTTAGCTATAAGGAGGTGACCTCAGCTTTGGTGAATTATGAGTTGAGGAAGAGTGATGGTGAACCCTCCGAGAAGGCATCGGGAGATGCATTAGCAGTTCGAGGCTGAGATCCAAACCATCGCCAGTTCAACCGCTCAATGTCAAAGAATAGGAGTGCCTATAAGCGTATTGGTAGAAATCAATGTCGGTATTGTAAAGAAGAAGGACATTGGAAGATTGACTACCCAAAGTGGAAAGAAAAAGTTGGGAAGAATAAGGGAAAAGCTGCACAAGCTTTAGAAGTAAATGTTGCACAAGCTATTGGTGAGCATTCAGATTCAGATTCTTCAGGCTATTCATGCCCTGCATTACCGTCAGTTTGCTATGTAGATTCCACGGAATGGATGATGGATTCGGGAGCTACATATCACATCTGCCCTAAGAGGGAGTGGTTCTCTAGCTTTGCGGAGCTAGAAAGAGGGGATGACGTGCTTATGGGTAATGACCACGTATGCCCTATTGGTGGTATTGGTTCAGTCCGGATTAGGATGCATGACGGTGTAGTGAGGGAGTTAAAGGAAGTGAGGTTCGTGCCGCAGTTAACGAAGAACATTATTTATCTTGGGACTTTGGAGGCAGCAGAATATCGAGTGATCTTAGAGAATGCTACAGTTAAGGTCACGAAGGGCTCTATGGTGGTGATGCGAGGTGTCAGGGAAAACAGCCTATACTACTTGAAGGGCAAGACAGTTACAGGGGGTCTGGCAGTTTCTAGCACTACAGAGGAGGACATTACCACTCTATAGCACATGAGACTTGGACACACAGGAGATAAGTCCCTAAAGTCAATGGCTAAACAAGGGCTATTGAAAGGTGCTAACACCTGCAAGATGGAGCTGTGTGAGATTGTGTACTTGGGAAGAAGACTAGAGTGAAGTTTGGAACCGTTGTTCACAACACCCGAAGTACATTGGACTACATTCACACAGATGTTTAGGGTCCTTCCAAGAACACCTCTTAGTGGGGCTAACTATTTTGTCACTTTCATTGATGACTATTCCAGGAGGAATTGGGTATACCTTATGAAACATAAAAATCAGGTCCTGGATATTTTTGTGGAGTGGAAGAAGAAAGTGGAGCTACGGACTAGTAGAAAGGTGAAGACTCTATGTTCAGATAACGATGGAGAGTACAAGAGTTATTCGTTTCTACAGTTTTACCGGGATTACGGCATTAGAAGACACTTCACAGTTCGAAAGACACCGCAATAGAACGGGGTGGCTAAGAGATTGAACCGTACCTTACTGGAGAAGGTACGATATATAATGATGCAGAGTGGATTGCCTAGATCCTTTTGGGCCGAGGCGTTGGTTTATGCAAGCCATCTCGTGAATAGGTTGTCGTGCACTGCGATAGACGGGAAGACTCCTTTAGAGCGTTGGTTTGGTTCGGTGGCTAGTAACTATGAGTCGCTTCAGATATTTGGGTGTCCAGCCTATTACCATGTCAGCGATGGTAAATTAAATCCGAGAGCGAGGAAAGCAGTCTTTGTGGGATTTAGAGATGGAGTCAAAGGATTCAAGTTATGGGATCCACACGACAAGAAGATAGTTATTAGCAGAGATGTCATATTTGATGAGGCGTATATGATGAGGCCTCAGGCCCCTCAGCAGGTGGAGGGAGACTAGATAGGAGAGATATCACAGCAAGTGGAGGATGATGTGACTCTACCCACTCCAGAGAGCATTATATCGATCGAGGCTTCTACAGAGGTGACATTGGGAGGAGATGAGATGACAACCGGGAAGATTGAGGATATAGTGGAATGTGAGACTCAGGAACAGGGTCATGTTTAGGGGTCCATTGTAGCAGATAGACCGAGGAGAGTAATTCGTTGGCCAGCTAGTTATAATGATGTCATGGTCGCATATGCATTATCAGTAGAGGTTATTGATGATATGGTTCCATCCACATTTAGGGAGGTAGAGTCTAGCCCCGATTCGATCAGGTGGAGGGAATCTATGAAGGAGGAGATGCGGTCTCTTCAGAAGAACGACACTTGGATACTTGCACATCTACCTAAGGGTAAGAGAGCTATAGGTTGCAAGTGGGTATATGCGAAGAAGGAGGGATATTCTATTAGGGACATTCGATTCAAAGCCAGATTGGTTACCAAGGGATATGCACAGCTTGAGGGCATTGACTACAACGAGGTATTTTCACCCATTGTGAAGCATTCGTCGATACAGATTTTATTAGCGTTGGTGGCACAGTTGGATTTGGATTTGGTCCAGATGGATGTAAAGACAACTTTTCTACATGGTGATTTAGATGAGGAGATCTACATAACACACCCCTTGAGATTCAAAGCTGCAGGAAAGGAATATTTGGTTTGTAAGCTGAAGAAGTCTCTTTATGGTTTGAAGCAGTCACCAAGACAGTGGTATAAAAGATTCGACGGCCTTATGATTGGCCGAGGGTACACAAGGAGCCCATATGACCCATGTGTTTATATGCACAAGCTACAGGATGATGAGCACATATATTTGCTTTTATATGTTGACGATATGCTTTTTGCTTCCAGGAATTCTTTGGCTATTCGAAAGTTGAAAGAGGAGCTGTCATCCGAGTTCGAGATGAAGGATCTTGGAGAGGCAAAGAAGATATTGGGTATGGAGATAGAGAGAGATAGGGTGAAAGGGAGTTTAAAACTTAAATAGAAAATCTACTTGTAGAAGATGTTGAAGAAATCCAGTTTTGATGGTAGTGCAAAAGCAGTCATCACACCATTGGGTCCCCACTTCAAGCTTTCAGCGTTGATGTCACCTGTTTCAGTTGAGGACAGAGATTATATGTCAAAGATCCAATATGCCAGTACAGTAGGTAGCTTGATGTATGCGATGATGTGTATGAGGCCAGATTTGTCACAGGCCGTGAGCATGGTATCGAGATACATACATAACCTCGGAAAGGGTCATTGGGAGGCCGTGAAGTGGATTATACGGTATGTTCGAGGCACCATGGATGTTGGTTTGGTATTCCAGAAGGATGAGAAGAATGGGTAGGATTTTATTAGATATGTGGATTCAAATTATGCTGGAGATCTTGACAAGTGCCGGTCCACTTCAGGTTATGCTTTTACATTGGTAGGTACATTTGTTGTAGGCGTCTAAAAATACCTATAGGTGTTCGTACACAGCTCGAGACGGAGAGAAGATAACGAACGTCGTTATCCGAGTCTAAGAGGATTATCTGTCGTCGACAAGCGCATGAAGCGAAACAACGAACCAAGTGACCCACGCATGTTAATCAGCTCGTATGCGTCAATCAGTTCGCGTGCGTCGGTCAACACGTGCTCATCAATCATCTCGTGCGCATCGGTCAATATGCGCTCGTTAATTAGTTCGCACGCGTCAGTCAACACGTGCGCGTCAATCAGTTCGTGCGCGTCGGTCAGCATGCGCTCGTTAATCAGTTCGCGCTCGTCAGTCAACATGTGCGCGTCAATCGGTTCGCGCACGTCGGTCAACACGTGCGAGTCAATTAGTTTGTGCGCGTTGGTCAACACGAGCACGTCAATCAGTTCGTGCGCGTCGGTCAGTGAGCGCTCGTCAACCAGTTCGCGCGCGTCAGTCAACACGCGCACGTCAATCATTTCGTGCGCGTCAGTCAACATGCGCGCATCAATCAACATGCGTACGTCAACTAATGCGCGTACGTCAACTAACGCGCGTACGTTAACTAACGCGCGCATGTCAACCAATGCACGTTCGATGGTTAGTCCCGCAACAAAGTGTGCAAGTCAACAAGTCAGCTAAATACGTAAAACGGCAGAAAATACAAGTCCCGAAAACTCAGAAAACAAAAGTTCAGCAAAAAGCCAGACTTCTCGCGCAAGCGCGGATTAGTCGGAACTGACCCGATTTCAGCGCTTCAATCAAATACTCCTTCGCTGAAGCCGAAGCTCTGCCCAATTTTCCATCAACCGGATCAAGATCTAAGGTGGTCCACGGATATCAAAATCCCAGGCACAAGCAAAAATCCCGCACAAGCAGAAGACCGATAAATGATCTCCATGTGTTTGTTTTGACGAGAGTTATAATTTTTGTTTTCATTGTGTAAGAGTCTTATAAAAAGACTATCTTTTTTTGTTTTCATTGTAACGACTGAAGTTGTAATGAATGTTGCAATGAATACATCAACTTTTGACGCAAACAAACTGGCGACCATAGTGGGAGCCAACAGTCTCGCTGTCGAGGCCATCGTATTGCAACCGATGATTAAGATCCCGGTTGAAGAAGAGGTCGAATACGAGTTCGACCAACAGAAATATGAGGAATATCTTTCATCCTCCTCCTCCAGATCCTCCACCATTCGCAAGTGCAGGAAAATCAAGACCCTCATTGCTGTTGTCCTCTCGCTTTGCAACGCCCCTCTGGCTTCCAACGAGGCCGGATCTACAGATCTGAACTCCTCCTCAATCAAGGAGTTGAGTATTGAAGGCATGCCAATACTATCGAAGAGGGCACGTCAAAGGCGACGTCCATGCTTCGCGCATTAGCTTGCTAAGGCTTTGGAGCCGATAGACGAGATCTGTTATGAGGCGGATCTGAAATTCAAGGAGCATCAAGCGACGCAACAGCGAGCAAACGCCCTCTCGTCTAAATCATCAACAAGTGAATGGATCCAAGTCAATAGGATCTGTTCAACTCTGGAGGAGCGAATCCAGAAGCGTCGTGCGCTTGCGCGCACACGAATTCTTGTGCAAAAGACACAAAAGATGCAGAAGAAGGACATAGCTAAGAAACAACCAAGACCGCATCAAACTTGGAGGCCAAAATTCAAGACGGCGGCCGAAGAGATCGAAAAATGCGGGTCACTCAGAATCGACCCTCCTGCACGCAGGTCACTCAAATCCGACCCTACTTCTCGCGGGTCACCCAGATCCGACCCTCCTACTCGCGGGTTACCCAGATCCTACCCTTCTGCTCATAGGTCACCCAGATCCGACCCTCCTGCTCGCGGGTTACCCAGATCCGACCCTCCTGCTCGCGGGTCACCCAGATCCGACCCTCCTACTCACGGGTCACCCAGATCCGACCCTCCTGCTCACGGGTCACCCAGATCCGACCCTCCTGCTCGCGATCACCTAGATCCGACCCTCCTGCTTGTAGGTCACCCAGATCTGACCTTCCTACTCACGGGTCACCCAGATCCGACCCTCCAAGCCGCGGGTTACCCAGATCCGACCCTCCTACTCGTGGGTCACCCAGATCCGACCCTCCTACTCGTGGGTCACCTAGATCAGACCTTCCTGCTCACGGGTCACCCAGATCCGACCTTCCTGCTTGCGGGTCACTCGGATCCTACCCTCCAACCCGCGAGTCACTCAAATCTGACCTGCGCTAAGGTCAAGACAGAGGACGTTCTGCACCTGTTTCACCGATCCCTTCGAGTTTCGCGCCTCCGATGGAGCACCGTGACAGTGTGGATTTGTCCCGATTTAAGATGAAGATCACGGATCGTCTTGGTCCTTCGCACGCGGGTCGAGGCAAAGCTCCGGTCAAAGAACGCTTGGGTCGGGTGACTGAATCTCGGGCAACTACTCAAGCTGGGGGTCGCACACAGAAAACTCCTGTAATTGACAGTCTCGGATAGCGAATTAAAGTCCAAGAGCCCGTCAAGAATTCACGCTTACAAATGCGTGACTCTAAACACGTGACTCTTGAGAATGCCAACAAGACGACAAATCCCCTAAAATAAATGTATTCATCTGACGATGACAACGTTATACCATAGGAGTCATGCCAACACATGATAGGTTTCTCTGGTCATCTGACCGATGAGTTATACTATCGGGCTAGGGGTACGAACAAGTCTCAGAAGAGAAAAACCCAAGAAACAAAATCTCACTGCTCGTGTGCCGAACTTATCAGGGCAGTATTATCAATGTGTAGCTACCCCAAGACCGCTCCACAGAGGGTCTCAGTATTCCAAAGGCTTTCCTCGAAAGCGTCATAAACCAAGCCGAGGCGTTTCCGTAAGAAACGATCAGCTGTTCGAGATGACAAACTCTCAGAAGTTGCCATCAATATGGTCGATAAGGACAAGTCCCCGATGATTCCAAGTGGTTCTAGTCCTAACTTTTCTCCAGGAAGAAGAGTCAATTCAGGAATAGCTCGATTGATGTCTCGACTCCAGCTAGAAGTAGTCAGACCTGAACAATCTGTAGTCACAGTTAATATGGCTGATAGAGGAAAGTTAATTCAATCCTCTGGTTCTGATCCTCTCATATCGCATCGTCTAACCAGTTTACAATCGGGAACCATTAGACAAAGGGACTATCAGAGGATGAATCGAGGATTATCCTCAGATGACGAAGTGTCAGATTCTAACTCTGCAGTCGCTTCTGACAATACGGTCTCCAGCCCAGGTCAATCCCACGAGGCATTCATGATCAACACCGAGCAAATCATCAAAATTCTTAAGGATGCTCTAACCAAGCAGAAAGAGGCATTCAAGATTGAAATAGAAATGGCTATCCAACGGATGAAGAAAGAGCATGACCAATAGATTCGGGCTCTGTCCAATCAAATTGGCGAATTCAGCCGTCGCAACACTGCTAACCAAGTAGGTAGCGATTTAGATGTGGATGAACTCCTCAATGCTGATAACCCTCCCGTTGACCAAAATGCTAGGGGTGGCCCCACTAAAGATAACAACGTTGGGGGTGGTTCCACCGAAGTTGATAATGCCGGGGTGGTCGCGTTATTCCTCTTTGAAATCGTCCGAGGCCCGATACGAGCGAGGATGTGAAAATGAAAGATCTCGAGAGTAAAATCAATGCTCTAATGTCTGCTCGAGAGGTGAAAAGGACCGGCATTCGATATCCCTATCCAAGAGAATGAGATTCAATAATATACCCGGCGAATTTCAACCTGATTAACTTCACACCGTTTGACGGGAAGGGTTCGCCCACTCAACATCTGATCTACTTCAAGTCCCACTTGGGTATGATCTCCGGCAATGAAGCCTTGATGGTTCGGTCATTCGTTGGCACCCTTCATGGGCCCGCCTTCGATTGGTACCGCTGTCTCAAGTCTGAAAGCATCAACAGCTGGGACGACCTAGAGAACCTGTTCCTCGATCATTTCTTTGACGATGATGCTGAGGTGTCAATCAGGACACTCTTCGATGAGAAGCAAGAAGATGATGAGATGGCCGACGACTTCGTCAAGCACTTCCGGAATAAGGCGATGAACTGCTGAGATCCGATCACAGAGAACTTCATCCTCGAAACCTATCACAACAACCTCTCTTTGGACGTATTGGAAGTTATGGGAGTAGCACCGTCCAACAACTGAAAAAAGTTGAAGGTGCACAGAGAGCGGGCTGAACGCTTCCTCAGAAGGAAGCAAGCCGAGAGAAGCCAACCGACAGCTAACCCTCCGAAACCAAATTTCGCCTCCCGTGGTAAAGGAAAAGCACCTGCAGTAGCTGTTGACGCTAATCAGACGTCACAACAGTAACCCCGAAGACAGTAGAAGACTTCGGGTTCGAGACTCCAAAAAGAGTACTCCTTCAAGGACGAAGACGTTTCACCCATCTTCGAATCCCTCCTTAAAAATAACAAGATCAAGCTACCAACTATCGCAAATCAGGAGTAAGCTGACAACACTACGGATTCAAAATACTGTGCGTACCACAGGAGGTCCTTCATCCCACCAAGGATTGCTTTGCTCTCAAAAATAGCATCGGAACCTTGGTTGAAGCCGGCGTCATAATGTTGGGATAAGCCGAATGAGAATAGCAACACTCAGAAGAGTATACGAGTATAAACTGCTCCGTGACACTCTAACAGGTATATGAGTCTAAACTGCTTCCTTTCTCTCACGGGAAGTTCCCAGAGAATCTTATATTCTTAAGGATAACCCGAACATGCGACTGAGGATAACGTACTCCTCATTGGACCCAGTTTTGCAAAGAAAGCTGGGGGTAGATAATTCATGTAATGAGAAGTTCCCGGAAGAATATTAAATGTAATATTCTTAGGGATAACCCAATTATTATGAATAAAATAATAAATACTAAACTCCCACTATGATTTCCGAACACTCTTTTGTTGACGACTCACAATCTTCCATCACAAAATCCCCCACCGATCAGACTAATTGATGATGGGACCACTAAAATTCCTTTTGGTTAAATCCACTCAAACTTTCGATGTATCTGTGCACTCAACATCCTCGTTGTTAGAGTTCAGATATGGTGGTTGGAATTTTAATATCTTGATCATTGATGATTGTTAAACCCCTCCGTATTAAGTATTTGTCACTTAACACTAGGAATTCCTTTTGAGTAACTTGTACAAGTCAACACTCTCACTGTGATTTGTACTTCCACTCCCGTTGCCATCTTGGTCAAACCTTTAAACAGTTAGGACCATAACCAAAATCGCCTCTTGATTCCTTCCATGAACGAGAGGTCCACAAATTAAAAGATCAAACCTTTAAATAGTTAGGGTCGTCTCAAATTCCCATCCTGGTCAAACCTTCCTACAGTTAGGGCCACAACAAAAATCCCCTATCGATTCCTTCCATGAACGAGAGGTCCACAAATTAAACGATCAAACCTTTAAACAGTTAGGTCGTCTTAAATTCCCATCTTAGTCAAACATTTAAATAGTTAGGACCATAACCAAAATCCCCTCTCGATTCCTTCCATGAACGAGAGGTCCACAAATTGAACGATCAAACCTTTAAACAGTTAGGGTCGTCTCAAATTCCCATCTTGATCAAACCTTTAAACAGTTAGGACCACAACCAAAATCACCTTTCGATTCCTCTAATGAACGAGAGGTCCACTTTCAAATCGAGTGGTCAAACCATCCTACAGTTAGGATCACCTCAAACTCCCGCTTGGTCAAACCTTCCTATAGTTAGGGCTAAAATCACAATTCACTCTCGATAAACGAGAAACCCACCTTTAGTTCGGTAATTAAACCTTCTGATAGTTAGGATTATCCGAATCTTTTTGATTCTCGGATTAGAGATCCCACTCTTAGTTTCATCTTCCCGAATTCTGGAAGTGGAGATCCCACTTTGAGTTTCTTTTGGCAACTGGAGATAAAATATAAAAATCTTCCTCTTCAGTTTTAGGAGATAGAATATAAAACTTTTCCTATCCCATTGGGTTCGTCTTTGCCCCAAGAGAATACACCATCCTTCGATTCCATAATCCGTGCCTTACGCGCGCGGGGAATTTTATCCCGAATCCTAAGTAGGGATAAGTCACCGCATAACACGTGTTGCCAGTTTAGTCTTTCACCGATTGAAGAAGACACCAGAATTCCAGTCTAGGGACTTTTATCCCGAAGCCAAAGTAGGGGTAAGTCAGCGCTTAACACGCGTTACCGGGTAGTCTATTCCCGTAAGAAAGATGAAGTCTACGTATTCAATATCGTAGCACTAAGGGAGTTAACTCTCTTAGAACAACGTCACATGTGGAACAGACTTAAACAATCTGCATGCAAGCTTGATTCAAACGGTAATCGGTAAAGGCATGTCAAATCCGTTGAAGGTTGAGGATTTGCCAAAAATCCTAAGTCAGTGTCTAACATGCGTTGTCGGGTAGTCTATTCCCGTGAGAAAGACAAAGTCTACGTATTCAATATCGTAGCACTAAAAGAGTTAACTCTTTTAGCATAACGCTACATGCGGAACGAACTTAAATAATCTGCATGCTAGCCCGACACAAATGGTAGTCGGTAAAGGGCTAATAACCCGTTGATGGCTGAGAATTTGCCAAAAATTCTATAAATGTGATTCATTGACGCACCAGCTCCATTAGTTGGTCTCATGACTTGAGCATCCAACAAATTCGGGATAAGATACATACATGCCGATGAATCAGCTTTAATAGTTGGTCCTGCAGCCCAGAATTTGGGACCACCACGCTCCAATGCCTTAAGAGCTTAAACTGTGTAGGCACCAGCAAACGTACGAGTATAAACTGTGTTAACGCAGGTCAATGCGTTATAGTAAAGATCGATGCCGGTCAATGCATTAACAATCTCGCCAAAATAAGGCAAACGATGATTTCAAGGAGTTCAATCGGATTCATATATGAATTTCTGACGAAGATGATCAGTTCAAAGTCAACTCAATGACACGAGCTAAGTTCAAAAACTTACACACCAACTTTAATTCAAGATTTTGACAACGGTCAAATGATAAACGCAGTGTCGGAAAAACTTCATCTATTCGACAAAATACTGAATAGACTGAAGGCTGAAGAAGTCAAGAATTAAAGCAGTTCATAGGTCCCTCTACGAAATTAAGGAAAAGGCCTATCTTATCCAAAGCCTTCCAGACTCTTCTATAAAATAAATGAGTCTGAAATGCTTTGTAGGGGGTATTTGTAGGTGTCTAAAAATACTTATAGGTGTCCGTACGCAACTCGAGATGGAGAGAAGACAACGAACGTCGTTATCCGAGTCTAAGAGGATTATCTGTCGTCGACAAGCGCATGAAGCGAAACGACGAACCAAGTAGCCCGCGCGTGTCAATCAGCGCGCGCGTCAATTAGTTCGCGCGCATCGGTTAAAACGTGCTCGTCAATCAGATCTTGCGCGTCGGTCAACACGCGCTCGTTAATCAGTTCGCGCACACCAGTCAACACATGCGCGTCAATTAGTTCGTACGCGTCGGTCAGCGCGTGCTAGTCAATCAGCTCGCGTGCGTCGGTTAACACGCGCACGTCAATCAGTTCGCGCACGTCGGTCAACACGTGCACATCAATCAGTTCGTGCGCATAGATCAACACAAGCGCGTCAATCAGTTCGTGCGCGTCGGTCAGTGCGTGCTCGTCAACCAGCTCTCGCATGTCGGTCAACACGCGCGCATCAATCATTTCATGCGTGTCGGTCAACACGCGCGCATCAATCAACACACGCACGTCAACCAACACGCGCATGTCAACCAACGCGCGTTCGATGGTCAGTCCAGCAACGAAGTATGCAAGTCAACAAGTCAGCCAAATACGTGAAATGACGGAAAATACAAGTCCCAAAAAGTCAGAAAACAAAAGTTCAGCAAAAATCCAGACTTCCCGCACATGCGCGGATCAGTCGGAACTGACTCGCGGGGGGGGGGGGGGGGGGAGGGCGGGGGTTGGATTGAACCGACCCGCGCACTCGTGGGTCGGTTGAAACTGACCCGCACCCCCCGCGGGTCAGCGACGTCCCCCGCGCTGTTTTGACCCCCTGACGTGTTTTCGACGGTTTTGAGCGATTTTCTTAGGATTTATCTGTTCCAGGGGTTCCCAACTGACTTGATATCATCTATAAACGTGATTAGGCCGTTATTGACTGAAGATAAGGCCAAATCACTCATTCTCATCCACATACCCACATCCGGAACCCTATAAATACAGGCCCAGGGGTTCATTTCACGGGACGGATTTATTATCAAGAAGAGGAGGTGCTGTCGAACTCCAGAGCCAAGAGCCACGAATTTCAGCGAGGGTTAGTGAGATCCCAGCGAACTCCAGCATAAAGAAGGAGCTATTCGAAGGATCTGAACCCCGTACGTCCGTTCCTTGAGATTAGGCTTTGTCTTAATCTCGAGAAGAGCTACTGATTTCACTTGGTCGATTTCAGCGCTTCAATCAAATACTCCCTCGGTGAAGCCGAAGCTCTATCCAATTTTCCATCAACCAGATCCAGATCTAAGGCGGTCCACGGATATCAAAATCCCCGGCATAGGCAAAGATCCTGCACAAGCAGAAGACCGATAAACGATCTCCCTATGTTTGTTTTGATGAGAGTTGTAATTTTTATTTTTATTGTATAAGAGTCTTATAAAAAGACTAACTTTTTGTTTTCATTGTAACGACTGAAGTTGTAATGAATACCGCAATGAATATATCAACTTTCGACGCAAACACCTGTATGTTGGCGATGTACACTTTAGTCCACAGTGGATCTCTCTACTAGAGAGGCAGAGTATATAACAGTAACTGAAGCTGTAAAAGAGGCTTTATAGTTACGTGGATTATTGGAGGACCTAGGGATTGCACAGGAGACCATTCAGGCATATTGTGATAGCATGTCAGCTATCTATTTGGCGAAGAACCAGGTTTATCATGCGCGTACGAAACACATCGATGTCAGATTCTACTTTGTTCGTGATGTTTTGGATGATGGAGACGTCATATTGGAGAAGGTCCACACGAACAACAACCCTGCAGATATGTTGACCAAAGTTGTTTCAGGAGTGAAATTTGATCATTGTTTGACGCTTTTATACATTCTTCAGTGTTGAGGCCTTTGGAGACCATTTGGGTGAACTACGTTCGGCTTGAATCCTTGGGCAAGAGGATATGTAGGCAGTCTTTCAGATGCAACCAGTTTTGTTAATTCAGATTGGGGGGAGATCGCGTTTCAGCTCTACTTTGGTTGCCGGACCTGTTGCGAAACTATTGGATGATTTGGTGTTGGCTCAGTTTTGGTAGAAACATTCGCCGAGGTGGAGAATTGAAGAAATGGTAAGAAAGTATAGGAAAACAACAAAAGAATCAGCTAGGCAGATTGGTGGTCGACCGTTGCGGTCGATCGCGAACGTGCACGAAGGCCAGTGGGATTCGGAGCTGAAGACGGTCGACCGTGACGGTCGACCGCGGGGACCCTGTAGGCGATTATCTCTCAGGAACTCAGTTCGATCGACCTGATTAATTAGGGTTAAGCAATGACGATTTTGAGCAGTCTTTTGGAGAGGATTGCTGGATCCAATTGTGGGAGATTTGTGAGAAACCTAGAGTTTTGTTTTAGGGTTTGATCGGTGAGATTTATAACTCTATTTGTATTCTCTTGATTTCTAATAGTAAGAACTCCCCACTCCTTACCCGTGGACGTAGGCAACTTGCCGAACCACGTAAATCGTTTGTTCTTGCTGTGGTTGTGATTTGCTTATTGGTTGTGGTTTATCTCTTAGATTGTTCGCGTCGCTCCTCGAAGCTTCCGCCGCGCACAACAGTTGCTTGGTTGAAGAACATTTCTTTTTGTAGAGAGGAGATGCTGGAAGGACTCTACTTCATTGTCACAGAAACTGGCAAGGTTGAAGAACTTTTCTTTTTGTAGAGAGATGATCAAGTAGGGCTGGCCAAACTTGTAGGCGATATTTAAAAGGATAAGATAGAGCTAGGCAAACATGTAGGCGATAATTAAGAGGAGCCGGAGATGACAAAACTATGCTAAGCAAAAACGAAGTTTAAATCACAATAGGACTAGTAAACTACAGCTTGTTTCTAAATTCTCTTTCAATCTACTGAAATTGACATCTGTGGAAGGGAAACAATGTCACAAACTATGAATCCCCTTGCTTCATCTGCTCCTTTCTACAAATTTCACGGGCAATCCTCCTCCCATCCTCAACGCCATGGATACGTTATGCTCCCCTCTCTCCTCTACCACCTCCATCTCAAACCTCTCCAACACGCTCGCAGCCACCGCCTTCATCTGAATAAAAGCCATGTCCTTCCCCAAACACATCCTCGGGCCTGCATGAAACACTGGATACTCGAATGGGTTCCTCCCACGAAAAACTCCATCCACCAGCCATCTTTCCGGCCTAAATTCCTCGCAATCCTCACCCCAAATCTTTTCTGTTCGCCCCATCGCAAATGTGTTGTACATCACCATCCACCCTTTCTTGACCACAGTCCCATCGGGAAATTTATCGTCAGATCTGCACTCTCGTGCCTGTAGTGATACCGGAGGATACAACCTAAGCGACTCTGATATCGCCGCATGTAAATAATTCATATCACGAAGAGAGTCCAATGTGAACGACCCGCCCAATTTGTGAGGGTTTCTTATGGATTGAATCTCTTCCGTGATGTTATCAATTATGTCCGGTCTGGATGATAGGATCCAAAAGAACCAGGTGAGCGCCGAGGGGGTAGTGTCGCGACCTGCGATCAAGAAGCTGATGAGCATGTCGCGGAGAGACTTGTTCGATTGGGTTCCATCTTTCACGAATTGGGAGAGAAAATCTCTACTCTCTGTGCTCTCATTATCCACTCGTTTCGACATGATGAATCTGGCGATGATTTTGTCGACGATTTTTAAGGATTCTCGCAATCTCTTTTCTGATCCAATATTGAACAGCTTCTTCAGCTTCCAAATTGCAGAGAAGGGAAGCATAGCTCTACCGATGCTGAGATCAGTGGCCTCATTTAATGCATGAAAAAACCGATTCCCTTCTTCATCCTTCTTGGATAGGCAATTTGGATTATAGCCAAAAACTATGCTGCATATGCTGTCGAATGCGAATCTGTCGAGCACATCTTGCAGATCAAGAACTTGCCCGCTACTGCTGGCTGATGCCAACAACGGAATCAAGCCTTCTTGGATCTCATGTTGAACTCTTTCGAGCACAAAAGTTCGAAGAGAGCCTATGCTGAACTCGTGGCTGGAGAGCTTGCGCTGCTGCTTCCACGGCTCTCCATCGACATTCACGATTCCATCGCCAATCAAGTCGTGAAAGGAAGACTTCAGAAAATCTGATTTTGGGTAGTTGCTGAAGTTTGATTTGGTTATGTGCTCGACATTTGAGGGGTCGCTGGTGAAGACTAAGGGGAAAACGGTGACGGTTGGGCTTGTGTTGAGGAGCTCGATTGACCAGTCGAGCATCCGATTGCTGTTCTTGATGACATGAGGGAGTGTTCCGAGGATGGGGTAGCTCTTAAGGCTTGGAGCAGAGGTTGATGAAGATGGTTGTCTTTGATTGAAGAAGTAATGAAGGAAAGCAAGAAACATGGTGATGAAGAGGAGGATGAAGGGAAGAAGAATAGAGGATGACCCCATTTCAGTTTAAGATTGACTGTGAGCGGATTGCAGTTGAGGTTTGAGAAGAAGAGGGCAAGATTTGTGTTATGTTGCGTGATGACAGGCTGTAAGATTCCATGGATTAGTTGACTATTCACTTAGGTACCGTTTGGCAAAGGATTAAGTGAGGGTTAAGGAGACTTAACCACTTCTTAACCTGCCAAACACAATAAATCTATATAAGGGCTCGTTTGGTACGCGGGAATGAGTGGGAGTGGAATTCAATTCCAACTTCTTTTTCTCGCGTACCAAACACGATGTACTTTTAGATGTTAGAATTGAAATTCTCACTTCTTATCAATTCCCACTTTATGTGGGAATTATCATTCCCAACCATTTAACAAGGAATTGATATTCCCACTTAAGTGGGAATAAAAATAATCAAATGATTTCCATTTATAGCCTTCTTAAAAGATACAATTAGATATAAATTCCTATATGAAAATTATTTTTATAAAAAAATATCTTATCTTAAGCTACTAGTACAAATATATAAATAAATATAAGCATGAATATAACATGCCCAAGTTCCAATTACAAACATGGTTCATAAGTAAATTTATATCACTGACCTTACCATAGTTCCAATATCTTGTGATATTATTTTTTAATAAATTTCTGATATCGTTCCTAAGAAGTATATTAACGCCGACATGTAGCATTAGAAGTTAGAAAAGTAAAATTATAATTATTTATAATTAAAAATAATTTCTATAAAAATTATTTTTTAATTTGTAAGCCAAAAGTCCAAAATTATTGCCGAGATGTTGTGACAAAATATAACTATTACATAAAAATTTATTTCTCTAAGAAAAAATCATTTCTATAAAACTTATTTTTCTAAAAAAATGAATTATTTAGTTATTTTTAAAATATTTTTAAAATTCTGTGTTTTGGTAAGGGCATTATTAGAAAACTAAATTTTATTCTCAATTGTGAACAAATGATACCAAACGAGGGAATGAGAATAAGATTGTCATTCCTGTTCCACTCTCTAAACGCGCCCAAACATGAAAATGAGAATATGCATTCCATTCCCGCATCTATTCCATTCCATTCCTACATTCTTTCCATTCTCACTTAACTCCATTCCCGCGTACCAAACGAGGCGTAAGGGTTAAAGTGAGTTAACCCTCTATAATTTGCCAAATATAAAAAATATAGAAGGGTTAAATTAACCCCTCTAGAGGGGTTAAAATGAGTTAACCCCTCAAAATGAGGGGTTTACTAATACTCCTATTTAGATGGAATAAGAGTTAACCCTTCTAATTATAAAGAAAATAGTCAAAATCATTGTTATTCCCAAACACTGAAACTGATCATAAGGGCTAAAATAAAACTTATTTAACGGGTTAATAATTTAGTCATTCGGATTATCAAATGGGCTAAGTACATTAATCCTTCTCTTTAACCCCTCTTCATTAACCCTTTGCCAAACGGGACCTTAACTTATTGGATCTGAGATTCAAGTCCAGAGAGAGTGTGAATACGTTTGGAATAGTTTTTCGCTAAAAAACAGAATATATAGCGGAAAAAAAAGCAAACAACTAAACCAAAAACCCACCAAGGAACACACGAGATTTTTATAGTTGTTTGGATAACATTCGCACTCTTCTTTCTCATGAAGGGACTTCCTCACTATGACCAAAGTTCACCTGAATCACAATTCGATTTAACATGCTTACAAAGACTGCACCATGGAATCTACTCAAAACCAGTTATCTAATCTAACTCCTCATAGATGAGTAACACCTACCCCTACCTAGTTTCAACCCTTAATTATCATCAGCTTGAGTAAGCCGTAAAAACAAGATGGAATGAAACTACCAAAATAGTTTAAGCTCAAATTGAAAAGATTTTACAATCCTTTTTCCATGCAAACCATTCTTCAAAAGATTGAAGCGAAACTTGAAGAAAGGATGGTAATGATGTTTAACCCAAAGGCAACTCTTCTCATTAAAACGATCCGAAGATGTTGAGCGCGACGAGAAAGAGTTTGATGAGGCTTTGGGGGTTCGAATGACAAGTCAATTCTTCTTCACAAGCCCTAAAATAAACTCTCTCTTTATTCTGTCCCTTTTCTCAAAGCATAAAATTTCTACAAAATATAATTTTTTCCTATCGTACATATCCTCAGTAAATAAGAAACGAGATATTAAAATTATAGTAAAAGTTAGAGATGAAAAGGATCAATAAATGGTTGTGATTAACTCTTAAAATCAGTCAAAACGCATTGCTATCATTGTTGGCTCCTCACAACCACAGATGGTTCACTGAGCACCATCAATGGCTGAAAGTAGATCATCGATGGTTTGATTTTGAATTTCTAAAAATCTAGTGCATTGTAGACCATCAATGTTTCAAGGGACCATCGATAGTTCTTTGTAGTCTATCGATGGTTTGAAGTCAACATTCCAGAATTTCTTCGATTGTTCACAGTAGACCATTGACGAGCTTTGACCATCGACAGTTTACTATAGGCCATCGATTGCTCCAAGACTGAAATCAACATAAATGTTGATTTTGGTGTTGTTGCCTCGTAACCTTCGTATACCTCACCTGTACTATATCACCTCAAATAAATATTAGTACCAATTAAGAGTTTGTTATTAACAATCTTCCCCTGTTAATAATAACAAACTTGTAATTTAAAATACTGAAAAACATGCACATTTGAGATATAGATATAGCAAAAATAAGCACAAAAACACATTCATGTAAAAGGAAAAGATATGCGATACTCTTCTTACTTCATGCATTTATGAAAAGTGTAAATATGTACATGTATTATAACAACTTCCCCTAAAATAATGCATCGAGTGTTTCAAAAATTTCAAATCAAATCAAAAGCATAAAACCTCTTGAAAATACACTTATCCAAAAAACTCCATGTTTGCAGTGAAAATTGGTTGTTTCATTGCGGGATTCATTACAAACTTCAGACGTTTACAACGAAAACAAAAATTAGTCTTTTTATAAGACTTTTACACAATGAAAACAAAAAAGTTAGAATTCTCTTCAAACAAACGCGACTAGTATTTATCGCCCGTTGCTTGCGTGGGATCTTTGCCTGTGATGGGGACGCGTTAGTCCGTGGATCACCGGACGATCAATATTTGGGCAGAGTTTCGTCTATCTGCGAAGGGATCGAGAAACCGTAGCTCTTATCTCGGCGAAGCGAGATAATCACTCTTCTTAAGATTACCGCAACGGGATAATCCTAAGGAACGAACCGGACTGCAGATCTAACTCCTCCTCCTCTCTGAAATCTGTGCACTTTAAGTCTTCAGTTCAGCAGGGCTTCGGCGAGGCCCGAGAATTCCAGATCTGAAAAAAGTGAGGACCCGGGGCTGTATTTATAGGCTCCAAGGGGTTTCGGGCGGTTAAAACCACCTAAAAACCCATTTCTGTGTTGGACACACCCCAGGGTGTCTCAACTTGGGCCGAGACACCTTGGGGTGTCTCGGGTGGGCCAAGACACCTCGGGGTGTCTCATTCAGGCTGAGACGCCGGGTTTCGTATATTTGTCCGTTTTCTTCGTAAATTCTTCATCCGATGTCGGTTTTGAATGATTCAAAGTGCGTTGGAAAGCCGACGAGGAGTTCTATAAGCTCCAATGATTGGATTAGCTATAGAATAAATGAGACACGAGGGGCGTTGCGCCTTTTGTAAATGACACGAGGCTCCCGATCAGTTCGTATCCTTATTATTCTGAAACTCCGTTGCTTCACATAGTTCGTCAACCCACTTCATGTGTTTGTCGACATCAATCAAACTCCTGTGACTTGGATTATGACGTTCATTGTCTTTTCTTAGTACTGAGCCGTTCGTGGAGATCTATAGGCAATCTTCGATGCCTACAGATACCCCCTCCAAAGCGTTCCAGACTCGTTTCTTTTGTAGAAGAGGCTGGAATACTTTGGATGTGATTAGTCCAACCTTCAGTCGGCGTGAAGGACCTGTAATTAGCTTCGATTCTTGACTCCTTTGATTTTTAGTCTATTCGATGCTTTGACGAATAACTGAAGTCCTTTCGGCGCTGCGTTTATCGTCTGGCCGTCGTCGAAGTCTCAAATCTAAAACTGATGAGTTGAGTTTGGCTCGTGTCATCGAGTTGACTTTGAACTGACTACCTCTGTCATGATATATTGACTCGTGTTGACTTTTTTATCGCAACGCGTTGACTAGCGTTGACCTAAGGTTACGCGTTGACCGGTGTTGACTTTAGGGTTTTGAACGTAGTGCGTTGACTTTTTTGACCGCAACGCGTTGGCTGGCGTTGACCTAGGGTTACACGTTGACCGGTGTTAACCTTAGGGTTTAAATTGTCATATGTTGACACAGTTTACACTCGTACGTTTACTGGAGTATACACAGTTTAAGCTCTTAAGGTATTGGAGCGTAGCGGTCTCAAATGTCGGGGCTGCAGGACCAACTGTTAAAGCTGATTCATCTGCATGTGTGGATCTTATCTCAATGTTATTGGATACTCGAGTCACGAGACCAACTAACGGAGTTGATGCGTCAATGACTCGTATTTATAGAATTTTTGGCAAATTCTCAGCCATCAACGGGTTTGATGAGCCTTTACCGACTACCGTTTGAGTCGGGCTAGCACGCGGATTGTTTAAGTCCGTTCCGCATGTGACGTTAAGCTAAAAGAGTTAACCCTTTTAGTGCTACGATATTGAATACGTAGACTTCGTCTTTCTCCTGTGAAAAGACTAAACAGCGACGTGTATCAGACGTTGACTTAGGATTTTTGGCAAATCCTCAGCCCTCAACGGATTTGACGTGCTCTTACCGATTACCGTTTTAATCGGGCTTACATGCGGATTGTTTTAGTCCGTTCCGCATGTGACGTTGTGCTAAAGGAATAAACTCCCTTAGACTTGATGCTACGATATTAAATACGTAGACTTTATCTTTGTCACGGGAATAGACTACCCGGCAATGCGTGTTAGGCGCTGACTCATCCTTACTTAGGATTCAGGATAAAAGTCCCCAGAATGGAATTCTGGTGTCTTTTTCAATCGGTGAAAGACTAAATCGGCAACGCGTGTTAGGCGTTGACTTATCCCTACTTAGGATTCGGGATAAAATTCCCCGTGCGTGTGAAGCACGGATTCTAGCGTTATTAATAACAACCTGCCACAATGTCAAATATGTGGGCTTTTGTCCTTTTTTACGGTTAAGGACTAACCGGCAACGCGTGTTAGGCGGTGACTTATCCCTACTTAGGCTTCGGGATAAAATTCCCCGTATCTGCAAGGCACGGATTTTGGGAGTTGAAAAAAAATGGTGTTTCTCTTGGGGCAAAGACAAACCCGAAATGGGAGAGGAAGAATTTTATATTCTATCTCCCAATACTGAAGAGGAAGAATTTTATATTCTATCTCCAGTTGGAAAGGAGACTCGAGGTGGGATCTCCACCCCCAGAATCCAGAAAGGTGAAACTAAGAGTGTGATCTCCACTCCGAGAATTGAAAAGATTCGGATAACCCTAACTGTCGGAAGGTTTGATTACCGAACTAAAGATGAATTTCTCATTTATCGAGAATGAATTGTGGTTTTGGTCCTAACTATAGGAAGGTTTGATCGATCGATTTGAAAATGAGCTTCTTGATCATTGAAGGAATCGAGAGGGGATTTTGAATGTGGTCCTACATGTAGGAAGGTTTGACCAAGTGAGAGTTTGAGATGACCCTAACTGTAGGAAGGTTTGATCACTCGATTTGAGGATCTCTCGTTCATTGGAGGAATCGAGAGGAGATCTTGGTTGTGGTCCTAACTGTAAGAAGGTTTGACCAGGTAAACAGTGGGAGTGGGAGTACATATCCTAGTAGGAGTGTTGACTTGTACAAATCACTCAGTAGGGGTTCTTAGTGTCAAGTGATAAGGACTTAACATGAAGGGGTTTGACAATTCGTCAAAGATGAACAGATCAAAATTCTAAGCATTATGTCCAGATTTAATAATGGGAATATTGAGTGTACAAACACATAGAAGTTTGAGTGGATTCAACCGAAAGGAATTTTGGTGGTCCCACCTTCAATTAGTCTGATCGATGGGGGATTTTGTGAGGAAATGTTGATCTGTCATCAAACACCAATATGAGTTTTGTGAGGGAAGATTGATCCAACGAAGCGATCAAATCTCGTCTTAGCAAAAGAGTGTTCGGAAATCATAATGGGGGTTTAGTGTTTATCACTTTGTTTGTAATGATCGGGTTATCCTTAAGAAAATTACATGTAACATTCTTTCGGGAACTTCCCGTTACATGAATTATCCACCCCCAGCTTACTCGTGAAACTGGGTTTATCATTGCATTTGGTTGCATGATCGGGTTATCCTTAAGAATATTATGTATAAAATTCTCCAGGAACTTCCCGTCAACGGTAGGAAACAGTTTAGACTCATATACCTATTGGAGTATCAAGGAGTAGTTTAACCTCTTAGACCGGTCGGAGGATTGAGAAGCAGTTTATATTCGTATACTCTTCGGAGTGTTAAGAAGCAGTTTATACTCTTATACTTGTCGGAGTCTTGCCGTTTTCAATTGGCTTACCCCTAGCGTTATGACGCCGGCATCAACCAAGGTCTGGATGCTATTCTTTAAAGTAAAGCAGGTCTTTGTGGGATGAAGGATCCTCCTGTGGTACGCGCAGTACTTCGGATCCACAGTATTGTCAGCTTCCTCCTGATTCACGATGGGTGACAGCTTGATCTTGTTATTTTCGAGAAGGGTCTCGAAGATGGCTGGAACGTCTTCGTCCTTGAATGAGTACTCTTTTTGGAGCCTCTGATCCGAAGTCTTCTGCTGTCTTCGGGGCTACTGTTGCGACGTTTGATTAACATCAACAACTGTTGCAGGTGCCTTCCCTTCATCATGGGAAATAAGACTTGGGTTCAGAGGGTTAGCCATCGGTTGGCTTCTTTTGATCTTCCTTCTTCTGAGAAAGCATTCGGCCTACTCTCCATGCACCTTCAACTCTTTCCACGTATTGAGCAGCTCTACTCCCATAACGTCTAAGATGTTAATGGACAAGTAGTTATGACAAGTCTGCAAGACAAATTCCTCCGTGACAGGATCCTTGCAGTTCATTGCCTGATTGCGGAAGCGTTTGATGAAGGTATCCACCGACTCTCCGTCTTTCTGTTTTTCATCGAAGAGTGTCCTGATTGATACCTCGGCGTCATCATCAAAGAAATGAGTGAGGAACATGCTCTCCAGGTCCTCCCAGCCGTTGACGCTTCCAGGCTTAAGACAACGGTACCAATCGAAAGCAGGCCCGCGAAGGGTGCCAACGAATGACCGAACCATCAAGGGCTCGTTGCCAGAAATTATTCCCAAATGAGACTTAAAATATATTAAGTGCTGAGTAGGGGAACCATTTCCATTAAACGGCGTGAAATTAATCAGGTTGAACTTTGCCGGATATGGGATCGAATCCCACTTTCTTGGGTAGGGAGACGTAATACCGGTCCTTTTATCCCCTGAACAGACATCAACGCGTTGATTTTGTTCTCAAGGTCCTTTATTTTATCATCCTCGTCTGTATCAGATCCTGGACGATTCCTGAGAGGAATAACGGGGCCACCCCCAGCATTGTCATCTTTGGTAGGACCACCCTCAGTATTATTGTCCTTAGTGGGACCACCCCCAGTGTTCTGGTCAAAGGGAGGATTCTCAGCATTGGGATGTTCATCCACCTCTGAATCGTTACCTGCTTGGTTAGCAAGGTTGCGATGACTGGATTCACCGATCTGATTCGACAAAGCTCGGATTTGTTGGTCGTACATTTGCCTCATCTCCTGCATAGCCATTTCCTTTTCGATCTTGAAGATTTGCTTCTGCTTGGCTAGAGCATCCTCAACTATTTTGGCTACATCCTCGGTATTGATCATCAATACTTCGCGGGATTGACCTAGGCTAGATACCGTTTTGTCAGAAGTGACTGCAGAGTTAGCATCTGACACTTCATCATCCGAGGATAATCCTTGATTCATCCTCTGATAGTCCCTTTGTCTAACGGTTCTCGATCGTAACCGAGTTATACGTTGGGATATGTCCGAAAGATGACGAGGATTGAAGCTTCGCGTTGACTTCCCCTTATCAACCATATTAACTGTGACTTCTGGAAGCTCGTCATCTTGCGCAGTTGGTCTCTTTCTACAGAAACGCCTTGGCTTGGTCCTGAGCATTCTGGGGGAGATCCTTTCAAATACCGAGACCCTCTGTGGAGCGATCTTTAGGCAGCTACACGCTGATAATACTGCCCTGATAATTTTGGTACACGGACAGTGGGAGTCCGCTTTCCGGGTACTTCTCTTTTGAGATTTATTCGTCCCCCAGCCCGATAGTACAACTCATCGACATTGCGGTCGGAGTAACCTATCGGATGTTTAGATGGATTCGCAGGTATAACGCGTTCGTCCGTCTGACGCGTTTTCATCTGATTAAACATCGCCTTGTTGACGTCTACAGGAGTCACACGTTTGGAATCACACCTTTGTGAGGGTGAAACCTTAACGGGCTCCTGGTTTTCTGCACGCACCCCCAAGCGAGCCGTTGCAGAAATTAACTTGTTAGGAGATCGTGTACGACCCCCAGTCTGGATGTTTGCTTGAAGCTCCTTCAACGGTCTCAAGCTTTCCTTAATAGGCGCTTTGCCTCGATCCTTAGATAGAGAACTGAGGTGATCCTTCAGAGGAGTCTTGAACTTGGGGAATTCCACATTGCGGTGGGGCTTTACCGAAGGTTCGGGATCTATAGGAGCGGGATTTGGAGTTGACAAAGGCCGGAGAGTAGCCTCGGTTTCTTTTGCCTTAGGCGCTGACTTGGCCTTTGGCATCCAAACTTGCTTGGATCTCGGCGATCTTTTAACTGCCCCCTTCTTTTGCATTTCCTGTGCTTTTCGCAAAAGGGTCCAAGCATGCGCAAGCAAAGCGCGGCGCTTCTGAATTCGCTCCTCGAGAGTGGAGTGGGTTCGTTTGACACGAACCCATTCGTTAATCGGAGGTCGGGAGGAGGATCCCGATGCTGGTCGTGGCGATAGATTAGCCACTTGGCGCTTTCTAAACTTCAGATCTGCGTGGTAACGGAATCCATCCACCTGATCCAAAGCCTTGGCGAATTGGCACGCGAGGCGTTGGCGTTTCCTTTGACATACTCTCTTTGATAGAGTTGGCGCGCCTTCAGCAGTCGACTCCTTGATCGTGAAGGAGTTCAGATCTGCGATTCTCGCCGGCGGATCGTTGCAAGGTGCAACTGTAGCAGCGACGGCGAGGAGATCGACTTCTTAGGTCTTCAGATCTGGAGACCGGCGGATCTTATGGGAGGAGGAGATCCCCCTGCGCTTATGAGGATGAGCAGATCTGGAGTAGGAGGAGGAAATATATTCTTCGAATCTCTGCTGGTCGAATTCGTATTCGACCTCTTCGAGCACCGGGATCTTGATCGTCGGCTACGGCACGACAGCTTCGGCAGCGAAGCTGTTGGCTCCCACTGTGGTCGCCAGTTTGTTTGCGGTGAAAATTGGTTGCTTCATTACAGGATTCATTACAAACTTCAGATGTTTACAACGAAAACAAAAATTAGTCTTTTTATAAGACTTTTACACAATGAAAACAAAAAAGTTACAATTCTCTTCAAACAAACACAACGAGTATTTATCGCCCGTTGCTTACGTGGGATCTTTGCCTGTGATGGGGACGCGTTAGTCCGTGGACCACCGGACGATTAATATTTGGGCAGAGTTTCGTCTATCCGCGAAGGGATCGAGAAATCGTAGCTCTTATCTCGACGAAGCGAGATAATCACTCTTCTTAAGATTACCGCAACAGGATAATCCTAAGGAACGAACCGGGCTGCAGATCTAACTCCTCCTCCTCTCTGAAATCTGTGTACTTTAAGTCTTCAGTTCAGCAGGGCTTCGCCGAGGCCCGAGAATTCCAGATCTGAAAAAAGTGAGGACCCGGGGCTGTATTTATAGGCTCCAAGGGGTTTTGGGCGGTTAAAACCACCTAAAAACCCATTTCTGCATTGGAGACACCCCAAGGTGTCTCAACTTGGGCCAAGACACCTTGGGGTGTCTCGGGTGGGACGAGACACCTCGGGGTGTCTCATTCAGGCTGAGACGCCGGGTTTTGTATATTTGTCCGTTTTCTTCGTAAATTCTTCATCCGATGTCGGTTTTGAGTGATTCAAAGTGCGTTGGAAAGCTGACGAGGAGTTCTATAAGCTCCAATGATTGGATTATCTGTAGAATAAATGAGACACGAGGGGCGTTGCGCCTTTTGTAAATGATACGGGGCTCCCGATCAGTTCGTATCCTTATTATTCTGAAACTCCGTTGCTTCACATAGTTCGTCAACCCACTTTATATGTTTGTCGACATCAATCAAACTCCTGTGACTTGGATTGTGACGTTCATTATCTTTTCTTAGCACTGAGCCGTTCGTGGAGACCTATAGGCAATTTTCGATGCCTACACTCCACTCATGCAAAAAAAATTTTAAAATTTTTTAAGTTTCACACCAAATCTTCTCCCCATTTGTTATTATAAAAAATAAAAACAAAAAACACACCAATGGTTATACTTTACACATAAAAAATCCAAATAAAAATCATCCAAAGGTGTAAGGAAGAGAAATACATCGGTTCGTATAGAAATTCATAGAAAATATAGAATACGAGATTAAAATTCATTCACAAAATACATGAATATGAGAAAAACCACAAAAAAATACCCACAAAATGATGAAATATCATTGTAAAACATATAAAATAAATTGTATAAAGAATTATGTTAGTCACTTGACAAATTAAAAAAATATAAAAAAGAATAATGAGTAAGAATAACACTTGAATTATTTTTAACTTTTGAAACTACGGAACAAAGTGTCACCCTATAATCTTAATCGTATAGGATTTCTAAGAGGAAGAATGATAATGTCTGGTGGACAATGTACACAATCTCTAAATATACCAATATTTAATATAGGATGACTACCCTTTGAGATAAGCACAATTTTTATCCACGAGTATGGGGGTTTTGACTATATTTTAACAAATGCGCTCAATTTTATCGTGGGTTTTAGAGTGAGGATCTTCGATCATGTTTTCAAGAATACACTCTTTTACTTTGAAATTTTTAGCATAAATGTACTTTTGTACATGTAAATGTATTTGTATGCTAAAAAACAAGTCAAATAGCAAGCTAAAAAAACTCTTGATATATTTCAAAAATATCTCATAAACCAATTGTAAAAACTTTTTACCATATCTCACAATACAAAACATGAGAAGTACAAAAATAGGTGTCTAAAAATATAACATGAAATATTTCATGAAATAATATGTTAAGAAACCAAACTTCTATCTTTGTATGCACATATACATACACATATAGATTTGAAAACCATATGTGAACCTTTGTGATATAATTAAGCCTATATACCAAAAAATAATATCATTTGAATCAATCTCATAGAAGCATATACATAGGCATGACCAAAGTTTATTTTCAAAAAAGAAAGAAAGAGAAATTTTTATTTTATTTTAGATATATGAAAAAATAGAAAAGAAAAAAAGTCTAAAAAAAACCTAAAATGGAAAGAAAAAGAAATCAACTTGGACCAAAAACTAATCTCATCTCTCAATCATCATCACCATCTCTATGTATCTTTTTATAATGATCTCCAGTAGGAGGAAGAGCTTTGGTGAAATAATCTCCATATACCGATGACCTACTGTTATAGTGTTCACTCACCTAATATACGGATATTTGCAAAATGATACAATAAGAGTCCTAGTAAAACCAATTCAACCATTTGGCCGACTCCCACAGTCATCTCTCAGCCTTAGGGAAAAGAAAGACATAGTCAACTCTCAAGAGTTCTAGGCACTTGATTCCTCAGTCGAATTACAAGTCCTTGGCTCTCTATCAAGGTAAGCCCAAGGCATGACATATGGTTAAATCCTCCAGTGCGACTCGACCATCATGGCTAATTACAAGACCTTGGTATATTACCAGGGATAAACCCCAAGACACAATCACAGAGGCCTTGGCCCCACCGACTCATCAAGCCGACACTATGGTGTCGACAGGGAAGGTGATATTGGTCGGCACGAGAGATCCTGACCTCCCAGACGAGTCGGCATCTCTATATTGACTCGAGAGACAGTTCTTAGCTAGGACAAGACGACATTCCGACCAGTCGACAAGTTGACATGCTTTCATGCCAACACGAATGGCAGGATCAGTCAACCCTATCATCAAGGATGACCCTACTTAGGGCACTCGACCACTCACTGGCAATTCTCAAAAATGACTAGAGGGACATTCCCTGTTACCGATTAAGTTGAGAACCCGACCCTAGCTGAAAACACCATAATACCACTAGGAAAGAACCCTAGAGGGGGGTGAATAGGGTTTATGCTAATCTAATCCGATTTATGCCAAATTAAAACTTATTAACAAATATATCCTAGCAAGAATGATATATTACAAATATATGTACAAGAATATACAAGTAACATAAGGGTAAACAATCTAAACTAGATAGTGGGCAATATAAACAACAAGCAATATAAAAAGGCGATATAAGATATGAACATAAAAATAAGTGCGCCAATGCAATCACAAACAAACGATATGTTCACGGAGTTCGGTCCCCACGACCTACGTCTCCGCTCCTCACCTCGAGGAGATCTCCACTGTCACAATCGGGTTTTCTACGCTCGCCCGAATAATGTTTACACCTCACACTCGGTTTTCTAGTTTACCAAAAACTTTACAATCCACACTCTTATAATCCCACTCTACACCCTCTAAGTATGGTCTCTAGCCCGTGTCTCCCTCAAGTATTAGGAATTACAACCTACCTCTAAGCATTACCACCTACCCTACTCCTCTTGGGACGACCCCGTCTCTCACCACACACTTCTCTCGGTGTACAAGTGTATTACAAAGTGATCTCACAATTTTAGTATAAATACAATAAATTTGTTCTCTACAATGGATGAGAACTCTATGAGGGCTAACACTCAATTGTTATAACTCTCACAACCCCAATAATACTATGTATGAAAATACTTAAACTCAAGTGGGTGTGTGTAAACAATGAGTGAAATCAAAACTAAACTCAAATATGAAATCTAGCTTAAAACAATGATAATCAAACAAATATATAAATGTAAAGCTAGAGTTTGAGTTTAGAAAACTTCTCCAGTGAATAACAAGAGAGAGAGAGAGAGAGAGAGAGAGAGAGAGAGAGAGAGAGAGAGAGAGAGATGGGTTGAAGCTCAAACACCAAAGGATGATCTCTTCTAGCTCTTGTGAAAATTTCTTCACAAACTTGTAAACAAACACTAAACAAACTTTAAACCATTTTAAACCTTTGTAAACTTGTATAAAGAATTTTCTTAGTTGGTTTTAGGTCTGAAGTATGAGGGGTATTTATAGAGACCCCAAAACACAAGAAAATCAAAGCAAAAAAGACGAAAAAAAATCAAAACTAGAACAGGCTGGAAAAAACTAGCCGTTACAGTATCAGTCGACTAATGGCTTTTATCAGTCGACTGATGAGTAGACTGTTAGAGGCATTTTCCAGCTCATCAGTCAACTGACGAACCTTTATCAGTCGACTGATGGATCATCAGTTGACTGGTCAGTCGACCAAAATAAAATAAAAACTTTTTAACATTTCAGGTACTTTCTTCAGTTGACTAAACACATTCATCAGTCGACTGATAACACTGTATCAGCCTGATTAAACAGAAAATCTAATTTTTAAACCTCTTTTAAAAATAACAAATAAAATTAGAAAAATGTAAAACTTTGGAAAATGATTATAAACATGATAATACACATGTTTCAAAAACTGGTTTTCAAAAATCACCTCCAAAATGAGAAAACTCTATATTTTTCAAAATAGTCCAAAACATGTAAATGTAAACACACTTGTTTTAACATTTTGACTAAACCATGTTTTGAAACTCTATGAACTGATTTTATAGACTTAATAAAAAATATATAAACTGATATTGAAGTCTATAAACTAATAAAATAATATTTTATCAAAAACACCTATATTTTGATAAAATCAACAAATACGTGTGTGTGATTAATATGAGCTTAAAGTACTAATACACAAAATATAAAAACCTAAACTAAATATACCCAAGCTTGATAGATCTTCATTGTAGCTTGTCTTGGTAAACATGGAAGAAGCTTGAACTTGGATCTTCAACTTGAATTACAAGGCTTCAACCACTATTTCCGCCAACCTCCATTGGATATGATCGTGAATGCTCGATTCCATCCATCCTCTAACAGATTATTTGCCTAGAATAAATACAAAAACTCAAACACTGGACAAACAACATTAGTGGTAAATTGTTTGTTAAACATCATCAAAATAAAAGGACCCAACACCAGCAACAAGCCTCTATCCCAGAGCATATGTCAACATCTCAGTCCACCTCGGACAAGCCTTATCTAGATTTTGACCTGATAGGTCTCCATGACTTGTCAGTTCAATCACTTCCCAGAAAATACGAATATATACTCTCCCATAATGAAGTGACTTCCACTCCAGTCGCCAGCCGACACCTGTAAGGCGAGGGATGATTCAGCATGCCAGCATGCCTTCTGTCACGCTCTCAATCGCTTCCTAAAAAATGCGGAAATATCCTCTCCAGGGCTGAAGTGACTTCCCCTCCAGTCACCAGCCGACACTTGTAAAGAGAGGGATGACTCGGATCTTAGCCTGCACTCCAATACCACTTCCCCATGCTATGCTAAAGGTGACCTATGGGATCCGAACAAAAAGAAAAAGGAGGGGAGGAGGGAGACAGTTCTTCATCAACACAGAGGAGCTCAGGTAGACATTGCCAAGTTCTGATCAAGGGTCTGATTCTACTCACCCTGAAGAACAACATCGGAGTTGCATCATCTAAGCTAAATGAAGTCAAAAGTTGCATCATTCAAGCTAAGGAGGGTTAGCTTTGGCTAGGAGGAACCAACATAGGTGCAATCATCGAAAGTCTCAGCAACTTATATGGGGAGTGTTTGCCAAGCAAACCATTAGTTAGATGGTAGAGCAATCTTCAATCCCCCTAGAAAACCCTCCAGCAGAAGACCCACCATAAGGGCGGTTGTTTTCTTAAAAAGTAACCCTGACTTCTAAGTGCCATCACAGAATGAATCAAGCCAGAACATAGGATTTGATGTGGCCAAATATCACCAAAGCTCCAACTACCGATAGCTCATATGAGCATAGGAGCAGTGATTAAGTCTATGATAGGTGCCTGGGACCATGATGACTCTTTGAAGGAAACTCCCCTATACCAGGGGTGAGATGCAGGAAAAACATAGGGTCTGTCAGCTGATTGTTCTCAGGAATAATGATTTTGGCCCTTCAACCGACGCCTTCACCATTAAAGTTGCCTAAGCTCTGGTGGTTGAAGCATGCGACCCGCATGATCCCTATAAGGGAGAGTTCTCCATTCACGACATGGTCCAGTCCCTAGTATTCCCAAAGATCCTTCAAGAAAACCGTCACGGTTTGTCATTTTCAGGGAGTACAATACCGGCTGGTAGATTCTCTCCTCAAGAGAGTTTCTACCACAAAAGGTATCATGTAGATTCTGGTCGTGCCCGTAACCCTCACGAACCCGACCTGGAAAATGCCATTCAACATGATTCATGGTGTCTGGGCAGTTCCTTTTGCTAAAAGCCGACATGCCAACCATCTGCCTTCAACGCCTTACTGAAGATTCAGACTCGAAAGGAACCTTGCTGATGAGATGGCAAATAGAGTTTCGAATCATCTTCGTTTATCAACAAATCGTCCACTATGAAAGCAAAATCCAACTAAAAGAGGTTCTATACTGGCAGCCTCATCCACTACAAAATTGCCTTTGAAGTAGAGCCAAAGCAAGATCATAAGTGGTTCAACCCCCTTTGAGCATCAAATGCCTGCAAAGGATATTTTTTATGATAATGTAAAATACAAAACTGATAAAATGTTATTCAATATGAATTAACTCTGATCTCGTAGGGATCAAGGCTTCACTATAGCCAAAGACTTAGGCGTTATGTAAGACCTAGGCACCCTCAACAAGCCCTTGGTACCTCATCAGGAATAAACCTAAGGCACAACCCTTTGGCTGACTCCTACAGTTTTCTCTCGGTCTTAGGGGAAGGAAAGCCCTAGTCAACTCTGAAGAGTTCTAGGCATTTGACTCCTCAGTCAAATTTCAAGCCCGTGGTACCTCTTCAGAGCAAACCCAAGGCACAACGACTACTTAGTCGAATAATAAGCTCTTGGTACTTTATCAAAGTAAACCCAAGGCACAACATATGGTCGATTCCTCCGGCTCTTATCGATCATTATGGACAAGCCCTTGGTACCTCATCAGGAATAAACCTAAGGCACAATCCTTTGGCTGACTTCCACAGTTTTCTCTCGGCCTTAAGGGGAAGGAAAGCCTTAGTCAACTCTCAAGAGTTCTAGGCATTCGACTCCTTAGTCGAATTTTAATCCCTTGGTACCTCTTCACGACAAACCCAAGGCACAACGACTCCTCAGTCGAATAACAAGCCCTTGGTACTTTATCAAATTAAACTAAAGGCATAATATATGGTCGATTCCTCCGGCTCTCATAGATCATCATGGATAATCCCTTGGTAGCTCATCAAAAATAAACCCAAGTCACAACCCTTTGGCTGACTTCCACAGTTTTCTCTCGGCCTTAGGAGAAGGAAAGCCCTAGTCAACTCTCAAGAGTTCTAGACATTCAACTCCTCAGTCAAATTTCAAGCCCTTGGTACCTCTTCAGGGCAAACCCAAAGCACAATGGCTCCTCAATCGAATAACAATCCCTTGGTACTTTATCAAAGTAAACCCAAGACACAACATATGGTCGATTCCTCCAGCTCTCATCGATCATCATGGACAAGCCCTTAGTACCTCATCAGGAATAAACCTAAGGTACAACCCTTTGGCCGACTCCCATAGTTTTCTCTCGGCCTTAGGGGAAGGAAAGCCCTAGTCAACTCTGAAGAGTTCTAGGCATTTGACTCCTCAGCCAAATTTCAAGCCCGTGGTACCTCTTCAGAGCAAACCCAAGGCACAACGACTCCTTAGTAGAATAACAAGCTCTTAGTACTTTATCAAAGTAAACCCAAGGCACAACATATGATCGATTCCTTCAGCTCTCATCGATCATTATGGACAAGCCCTTGGTACCTTATCAGGAATAAACCCAAGGCACAATCCTTTGGCTGACTCCCATAGTTTTCTCTCGGCCTTAGGGGAAGGAAAGCTCTAGTCAACTCTCAAGAGTTCTAGGCATTCGACTCCTCAGTCGAATTTCAAGCCATTGATACCTCTTCAGGGCAAACCCAAAGCACAACGACTCCTCAGTCGAATAACAAGCCCTTGATACTTTATCAAAGTTAACCCAAGGCAAAACATATGGTCGATTCCTCCGGCTCTCATTGATCGTTATGGACAAGCCCTTGATACCTCAGTAGGAATAAACCCAAGGCACAATACTATGGTCGACTCTCACAGTCACCACTCGACCTTATGAGGATTATAAAGACCTAGGCACCTACGTAAGACCTAGGCATCCAACCTTAGGGTTGCCATTCTGCTAAAAAGGTATTCATAAGCCTAAGGTATGTGTATTAAGTGTAGGACCAATACTTAATTAATCTAAAAACTTAAGCAGTCACCTGTCTTGTTCTGGTCAATTGAACGCTCAGCTAAAATAAGGCATCAAGTGAACTAGTTGTCATAAGTCCCCAACATGGGTCGACACATTATAACTAACTCACTTTAGCTAACATCTCAGATGAGAGCAAAACTACAAAGCTAAAAGAATATAAGCAAGAAGGCATGCTCAAGAATAGAGACAAAAGTTAATTTTTATTCAATAAGAGTAAACTTCGTTACAAACTTCTCTACTCAAAAAAAGAAGGAAGAGAAACATGCAGGTCATCAAAGCTCTAGACCAGATTTGGGAGTTAGACTTGGTGGACTCCTGGTGGTGGAAATTGTAGAAGATTCCCCAGGGGCCCTAGCAACAGGCTTGACCTCATCGTTATTTGCTGATAAATCCAACCCGCCTCTAATTCTCTTAACATCTTTCAACAAGTCGAGACAACAGGAGATGTAGAAAGGATAAAAGTGATCTAGAATAGGATAAGAGTCACGAGCCACCAAGGAGGCGAAGTAATCAACCCTAGCTTTACATGCTAAGGCTACTTCGGCCTTCCCTATAGGGCCATGATGTCAATCGTCGACCACCTTCTTTTTATGCTGCTCGGAATCCAGATGAGCGAGTTAGTCCTCTAATTTATCAACAAGGGCCATGAATGTCTAAAGCTTTGATTGCAGCTCTTCAAAGTCTCTCCTCGTCTTTTTGAGAGGCAGATGACTTGATCGAGCCTCTACCTCAGCCGTCATCCTGTGATGCTTCTCGGACTCGTCCTCCGCCTATAGATGAATCATCTCCCTTTGAAGGTCCTTGATGGTCCCAACCTACTTGGAGAACTGGATTCGAAAGCTCTTGAGGAGCTATTCCTTCTCATCCAGACTCCAGCACCAAGCATCTTCTTTATGAGTCAATTCAGCCTTTAAGGCAGCAATTCTGTTCTTTGCCTCTTCCTTAGCCAACTTCTCCTTCCCTAGCCATCCTTAGCATTCTAGGGAACACTCAAGTCGATTGAACAGAGCATGTCCCAGCGAAGTCCCCTGAGCTAAACAAGCTTGAAGAGCTTGGCGTATGCCAACACTTGCCATATCCTCTAAAATTCTCCCATCAGCATCATTCTTTATCTGGTCTGACAGAGTTTCAGCTCTCCCCTCGACGCCATCGTCTACCCCAATTAGCTCCTTACTAGGGCGATGAGAGACCTAAAAAATAGTACTAGGGCCGATAGCATCCTCTTCGACCGCTAAGGCCATTGTCTTCCTGCCAGGAGAAGACTCATCTATCCACCCCATATTTTCTAAGCCGTTAAGCTGAGTTACCAGCGGACTCATCTTAACTAGTTGGGACGTCACAACCAGTCCAATTGGGTGCCGCCTCTCAACCCCTGTCTTTTCCCTCAATTCAGAGACAATTTTAGTTGCTTGAGGCATCAAGATAGCCACCTCCTCAGCACTGAAAGACCCCCTCAACTTTTTATAGGGCCTAACAGTGGAGCTCATCCTCTTGATTCCTGTATTCCTCTTGTAATTTTCTGCCAACAGAGGAACGAGACTCGTCCTTGCCTAGAAGCTAGTAGAAGATAAGATCATGGATATGCCCGCTGTTTGGAGAGACATATCATCAAATAGAGCATCACTCTCTCGTGGCCCGGCATAAGAACAGACCTTTTCCAGATCCATCATCTTTAAATCACTAAGGATGACTGGCCTCAAAGTGTCTTCATTCACCTTCGGCCAGCCCGAGCAGGCAAAGACGATGTCGCCACTATAGACCCACATGAATCACCTCCTCCAGTCCTCATCCAACTCTAAAGAATCTAAAGCAAGCTGGAACTCACCATGATAGTGGAAGGAGTAATGTGAGTCCTTCTCAGCCGACCCCACTCTGATCAAATGCCTAAGCAATCTCAAACTTAGTTCGACTCCAACATGGTGGCAAATGATGATAAAAGCCATCAGAACCACCACTACGTTCGGATAGAACTGGAAAGGGGAGACTCCTAGAGCGACATGCACCTCCTTAATAAAAGTGTGTAAGGGCAGTCGTAAACCATGCTCCAAGTGAGGCAAGTACAGAAGTACTCGACCCTCACCATGGCAATACACTGGTTCGCTCATTTCTGGCACCGCCAATGTGAGAGTCCAAGGGATATTGTATTGATTATACAACCCCATCAGATTTTCCATATTAACCTTTGAGCGGATAAATAGAAGAATAGCGAGACTCTCCTCGTTACGGCCAGAGTTTGAAACTTGAGAGACCATGGAAGACTTTTTCTTAAAAAACTTAGAGGAATATCAGGAATTTTTCAGATCAAAGGTTCGTAAAAGAACTATATTAGCATCAAGAGGCCATTTATAAGCTTTCAAGAAAGAGTATAGAGGGATTTCAAAGGACGCGGTGATTTTTAAAGCAACCAGGCCAGATCCACTTTGGAATATGAAGTGGTTCGCTCAAAACACGAAGCGCCACCCTCATTTAATGCCCCACGTCCTAATACTCGAAAAGTGGAAGATCCTTCCTTATATCCATGATACTTCGTCTCCCAAAAAGACGGTTCAAATCTTTGATGACGTCAACCATGAATAGCGGAGTTAACAATGGTTGCCAATAATGACAAGCCACGTCTCTAAGACAGAGACTTCTCAGTTCCTCATCCTCAGTAGGCCTGTATTCATCAGATCATATCTTATTTCTCTCAGAGTTGACTAAAATCCGACTCCAAGTGAGGGATGACTTTGCTCTTAGCCCATACTCCAACCCCGCTTCCCCAGGCTGGGCTAGAGGTGACCTATGGGATCCGAACAAAAAGGAAAAGGAGGGGAGGATGGAGATTGTTCTTCATCAACACAGAGGAGCTCAGGTAGATCCTCTGGGCATGCACATTGCCACCTTAAGAACCACATTAGTTCCTGACCTTCCCCTTCCCCACTCGAGTTTTACTAACTTGACCGTCGGAGGAACCACGGGGGAACTGGTCCCCACCCTCTTATGGGTTCTTTTTGTCTGTGTAGCGTGGACATCAAGCCCTCGTTCAAGAACCAAGCATAAAGTCGAAGAAGGGAGCGGGCCCTCCATCATCTTCATCACCCCATAACCATCATCTTCTGGATTATTCTGTTTGATATTGAGCATCAACACTTCCCAAGAGATGGCTCTGAGCAATGAAGAGCTCCATGATATACTGTAACTATGAATCGTAGTAATTGTGTTATGAAGTCATCTCCATCCTCATCTATGTCATACTCTCTCCCAGTGACTGCAGAGTCTACTGAGAAAGACCAATATCATAAGGACCAGGAAGCTCTGTATCAGTGGACTAGGATCTAGATGATTCATAGCTATAGACTCAGTCTTGTTTGCATGTATGCTCTTACTTGTGACCTGATTAGATAGAGCAGCACTCTCCACCCAAATTGGTCAGACTCAAGAACAGGGATCCCGATATAATGGAAAATACAAGTAATCAGGAAGGGATAAGCCGCTACTTGTACTTCTTCTGAATCATATCCCTAGTAAACATGGTCACTGTCGACATCTAGACAAAAATAACCTGTGCTAGATCAAAAGGCTAATCACTAGCCTAACACTCAGAGTTATGTAAGCACCGCTAGGATATAAGTCAAACTAAATGAAAAGATTGAGAAGATTATACTCAAGTTTCTGATAATCTGAGTTGAATACCCTTGAGATCCTCTTCCTACATAGGAACTCCACTATCTAGTTATAGTCCTTGGAGTCGACTACAACATCCATCGAAATAGCAAATAGGTCAGGAAATTTCAAAATCCTCCTGATGTACTCAACATTAATCTTAATTGTTTTACCTCTCACTTTTGTGACCGCAACATTCGATCTGTATTCTCGAGTGAACTCGCAGGCAAAAGTGAGGTTGGCTCTCTCAATCCCCTTCTTCATCATTAAAGACAGTCCAACATCTGTGAGGAACTTAATGATGTTCCCATCTGCTTCAAGTTCCGAACGTCAACTACCTGCTCAAAAATCATAGAGAGTTTGTCGAAATGCTCCTCAATATCTTTTGCTAACAATTATCATCCTTGGGTTCCCTTATGCAAAGCCATGCCCTTTAAAAGTAAATTCACATGACGTAGTACAAAAAATACACAAATATATAGATTAAAATAAAAAAGAAATGACAATAATACAAAAAGGATAAAAAATTACACTTTAATTCTTCTAATCATCGATAAATATCTGACAGCCATTGACGATTAGGAGTGTCCAAATAGGTAGGGCCAAGCTTCCCTGGCCTAAAACTCCTAGTTTGGAATGGGTTCAAAGCCGTACCTGAACTAGGGCTCGGGGCTGCCAGGCCTGGCTTAGGTTCGAGTCTAGGCTAACGACCAGGCTTACCAGGTTTTGTTTTAAATTTTTTAACAAAAAATAAATATAAATTTGAATTTTTTAAATTTTTAGATTTAAAATTTTAAATTATTATAAAGTTTTGTAAAAAATCACTAAGAACTTTTGCAAATAAATAAATAAATTATAATAATTATAAGTATATACTTACATATAAGTATATAACTATAATTATATATAACA
>BQKN01056564.1:599-16450 GCA_022839385.1 Asparagus kiusianus
GGAGCAAAACCCGCAGCCTCCAAAAGTTCGGACGCCGGCAAGTCAACCCAAACGGCCGGTGATTGCCACAACTACCCTGGGAGATCCCGCTGGACCATCCCAGAAGAAAAGATCAGTTTTGGAGCGCCTCGGCCCACTTCCGAAGGAACGAGGTAAAGCTCCAATTCAGGAACGCTTGGGGCCAGTGAAGAAGTCCCAACCAATACAGCATGCTGGGGGTCGCCGCAACCCTCAACACCTGGAGCAAACCGCGGCACCCAAGCGCACAACTTTGCGCATAGAAGTGCAAGATTCCGCTGAAGATTCACGTCCACAAAGACGCGTTTCGAGGCGTATAACTCTCGAGAGCCCGAAAAAGTCAATTATTCCTCAGAAGGAAACGTTGTCATCTGATCACGACAACGTTATACCTGAGAGATCGTGCCAACACACGATAGCTTGCTCTGACCTCCAAACAGATGAGCTGTACTATCGTGCCGGGGGTACGAACAAATCTAGAAAGAGGAGCCCTCGAAGATTCGGGAATCTATGTCCTTGTTCAAATCTCATTCGGGCAGTACTGTCTGAATGCAACTGTGTAAAGACAGTCCCCGAAAGAGTTTCCGTGTTTGAGAGACTCAGCAATGAAGCGCCAAAGCCAAGGCCCAGGCGTTTCCGAAGAAAAAGAACGATGGTCAAGGACGGTGAACATTCAAGGGTCACCGCCAACATGACCAGCACAGGAACAACGGCTCAGGATAACCCAGAGACGATTCCAGAAACATCCCGACCCAGGACTCGTTTACAATCTGGGGCTATCATTCGCGCAACGTATGGTAGAGTCCGAACAAGAGTACCTTCGGGAGATGAAGAATCAGATGCTGGTTCCGCAGTGGCGTCTGATAATGCAGTGTCCAGTGAGGGACAGCCCCGCGAGTCGCTCATGATAAGTGCGGAGCAGGTGGCCAAGATGCTTGAAGATGCCATGGCCAAACAACAAGAAACCTTTAGGTTCGAGATGCAAATGGCCATGCAGAACATGAGAGAGATGCATGACCAACAACTTCATGCATTAAGGCACCAACAAGGCGAACCAAGTCAGCCCAACCAGAACAACCTGGAAGAGGAGGGCACAAATGAAGCTCGCAACGTTAATAACCCTCCCATCAATCCAGGGGGTGGTAATGATAATACCAGTGAAGACACAGGTGAAAGCTTAAAAATTAAGAATCTCGAGAACAAAATCAACACATTGATTTCCGCTCAAGAGACTAAAAAGACAGGCATTCCCTGTCCCTACCCAAGAGAATGGGAATCGATCCCATATCCGGCGAAGTTTAGTCTAATTAACTTCACGCCGTTTAATGGGATGGGTTCACCAACTCAGCATTTGATTTATTTCAAATCGCACTTGGGAGTCATCTCTGGCAATGAGCCTCTGATGGTGCGGTCATTCATTGGCACTCTTCGCGGAGCCGCCTTCGATTGGTATCGTCGCCTCAAGCCAGGAAGTATAAACAGTTGGGATGACATGGAGACAAAATTCCTCGCGAATTTCTTCGACGACGACACCGAAATCTCAATCGGGTCGTTGCTTGATGAAAAGCAGAAGGACGGAGAATTGGTCGAAGTCTTCGTCAAAAGGTTCCGGAATAAGGCGATGAATTGCCGGGACCCGATTAGCGAGGAGTTCATCCTCCAAACCTGCCACAACAACCTCTCACTGGACGTTTTGGAAGCAATGGGCACAGCTCCGTCCAAGACATGGAAGGACTTGAAGGTCCGAGGTGAGCAAGCTGAGCGGTTCCTTAGAAGAAAGAAGGCGGAGAGAGGCCAACCGGCTACAAATCCTCCAAAGCAGAACTTCAATCAGAAAGGAAAAGGTAAAGCTCAGGTTAATGCTGTTGATGCTAATCAAACCTTTCAATTGCAACCTCAGCAACAGCAGCAACAGCAGCAACAGCAGCGAGCTCCACAGCAATCACAGCCACATTGGCAGCAGCGGTCTCAGAAGCAAAAGTCTTCGGAGCCGAGATTTCCTAAAGTCTACTCCTTCAAAGATGACGAAGTTCCCGGCATCTTCAAATATCTGTTGGAGAACAACAAAATCCAGCTGCCTGCGATTGTGGATCATGAAGGGGCTACCAAGGTGACAGACCCGAGGTACTGCGCGTATCACAGAGCGGTTCACCACCCTACGAAGTCCTGCTACCACCTCAAGGACAAGATCCAGGCCTTGATCGATGTAGGAGTCATAACTCCGAAACCGGCCAAGAATGTGGGAGCAAATGCAGTGTCCATCAGTTTTGGATCGGTGCCTGCAGATTGGTTCGAGCCTAAGCGCGTTACCAAAGTCGGGATGAAGACGGTGAACGACGATCCGCACGGACAGCGCCAAAAGGGACTCGTGCCGCACACAGCTCCAAACGGTGAAATTCTCTGGGTGCACCCCGACCTAATCGGAGATGAACAATGGGCTGGATCGTCATCCAAGAAGAAGTCCAAAGGGAAAGGGAAGTCTTGTTATGGAGTCTCTGCTATCCCGGGTGAAGAGGATGAAAGGATCACCACTTTTCCACTCTCCGACGAGGAACATGAGGTCTTTACGACCCGAAGTGGGAATCAGTACCACTTCAACTATCCGTCACATAGTGAACAAGCAGCTAAGCTAGGGGTGACAAAACAGGGACCACCCAAGACTATCACAGAGATGGGGGTGATCCCAATTCCCAAACCGGCTGAAGATGTTCGACGACAACCGGTTGATAAACAGAAGGAAAAGAGGCCCGAAGAGGTACAGAATCCGAAACAGTCTCGTTTCAGTCGTCCGATTGGAAAAGACAAACCGGAGAGTTCAAAAAACCCTCGCGCCTTCGACATTATGGCTCAGCTAGCTAACATTCCAGCGCGGATAACATTGTACGAGCTGTTGCGGTTATCCAAGGAGACTAGAGAAGCCTTGCAGGAAGCCCTGGCAGATTCAGAAGCATTCCTCACAAGGGTCAAACCAGTTTCTGAAGAACTGGATACGCTAGCCCAACATTGCAATGTGGCAGCTAAGAACATTCCCTGCATCACCTTCACCAAAGAGGATATGCAGACGAAGAATTCAAACCATGATCGGCCCCTGTACTTCGTCGGGTACATTGGCTCCAGCGAAGTCAACCGGATCCAAGTAGATCCGGGTTCCGCTGTGAGTATTATGCCGCTTCGCCTAATGCACAGCCTGGGAATCCCAATCAGCAAGCTGGCGTCAACAGGCACAGTCATATACGGATTCAACACCAGCGGGTCAAGACCTTTGGGTAAAATCCGGATAAAGTGCCAAATGGGCGATTTAAAGACGGAGGTCACGTGCTACGTGATTGATGCTGAGACATCCTATAACTTACTATTGGGTCGGCCTTGGATCCATAGTAACGTTATAGTCCCCTCCACTCTACATCAGTGTTTGAAATATGTCGACACTGATGGAAGAGTTAGGACGGTGGTCGCGGATAAGCAACCATTCAAAGGGTACGAGAATTATTTCACAGATTCTCTCCTTTATGGTAATGAATCCGACACGGAACCATCGGTCCAAGGCACGGACAGCGGAGAAGAAGCTGATTCCGAAGCCGGATTCGATTACAATGGTGGTTTTGTTTTTAATGACATTGTACCCTTTGTAATCAATCTCGACGACGAACAGTCGTCAGATGGCGGTTGTAACTGGCAACTTGCCGAACCTGAAATAAATAATGGTTTAGAGTACTCCTTGTCTTTTGATGATGTGATAAAGGGATTGTACGATAATCCCGAATTGTGTATGCCGCTCCGATCGTCGTATGTAACGAAGAAGCGTCTCCAGCACTCTTTCGGAACAACTCAAATTATTCCCGCCAAAATAGGGGGACAAAAAGAAGTGATCTTCGGTAAAGGAGAAAGTCGTCCGGTGCCAGATCATTTCCTAAGAGAGGATGAAAATGGTGACAAATCTGGTTTACATCTATCTAAGTACAGTTCAGAAGCGCGCAAGCTCATGGAAAGACAAGGGTATGATTTCACACTCGGAGAAGGTCTATACTTCGATCGAGGTTCCCGTGTCCCAGTCAAAGCGGCATATGTACCAAAGGGTAAACCGGAGGGATATTATCGTCACAAGAGGGGCTTAGGCTACGTTTCGTCAGATGACGAATGTGGCTGGCAGATCATCGATCAAATTGCTAACAAGGCTAAGGACGGGTATTTGCCAGATTCTTCAGCTGAAGATTCCGACACAAGTTTGGGAGAAGTATTCAAGGCCTTAATGTCGAACATGACTACGGCTGATCCATCTACAATGGAAGACGACGATCAAATGCAAACGTGGGAGGACCTATGGGTTCATCACCTGAACATGCAATATGGTGATAGGTTCGAACAGAGAGAGCCACCCACCGAAGACGAGGTAGTCCAAATCAATATGGGTGATGAAGACAATCCAAGGCCCATATTCATCAGTGGTAGTCTTCCATCAGATGAAAAGGAGGAATTAATTGCCTTGATCAGAGAATATATCGACGTCTTCGCCTGGAACTACGAAGACATGCCAGGGCTCGATCCCAATGTGGCGATGCACCGCCTCGACATCAAGCCGGATGCCAAACCTGTCAAGCAACAGCAAAGACGGTTTCGTCCGCAGATCATGGAAGCCATCGAGGCTGAAGTTAAAAAGTTGATCGACTCAGGGTTTATCCGGGAAGAACAACATCCAGACTGGTTAGCCAATATCGTTCCAGTCATGAAGAAGAATGGCAAAATCAGGATTTGCATCGACTTCAGGAATCTGAACGAAGCATGTCCAAAAGATGATTTTCCTCTCCCAATCACGGACGTCATTATCGACAATACGTGCGGATTCGAAAGAATGTCCTTCATGGACGGCTTTTCGGGGTATAATCAAATCAAGATGCACCCGGATGACGAAAAGCATACGGCATTCAGAACGCCCCTCGGTATTTTCTGCTACACGGTGATGCCATTCGGTCTGAAGAATGCAGGTGCCACATACCAGCGAGCGATGACTAAGATTTTCCAGAAACACCTCAGGAAAACAGTTGAATGCTACGTTGATGATTTGGTGGTGAAAAGCCGCAGCAAGGAAGATCACATCAAAGACTTGAGAACAATGTTTGATCTCATGCGGAGTCATCAATTGAAGATGAATCCCACAAAATCCTTCCTCGGAATGTCCAGCGGAAAATTCTTTGGATTTGTCGTTACCACCAAGGGTATACACATAGACCCAGACAAGGTAAAGGCAATAAATGAATTGCAACCCCCGAAGAACCTAAGGGAACTCAGAGGATTGCAAGGGCGTTTAGCGTATATCCGGAGATTCATTTCAAATCTTTCCGGGAAGTGCCAACCGTTTTCGAAGCTAAACAAGAAAGGCGTATCGTTTATTTGGGACGATGCTTGCCAGAAGGCATTCGAAGATATCAAGGCATATCTGATGAATCCACCTGTTCTTGTTGCGCCAAAATCAGGTAAACCGTTCTTGATTTATATCAAGGCGATGAACCATTCGATAAGTGCTTTATTAGCACAAGACGATGATAATGGTCATGAACAGGCAGTCTATTATCTAAGTCGGACCTTGATAGGCGCCGAGTCTCGATACCCGATGATCGAGAAAGAATGTCTTGCATTGGTGTTTGCGGTGCAGAAGATGCGACATTACTTAGTCGGCCAGACGATTTATGTCATTGCCAGTGTTAATCCGGTACGAGTATTCATGACTCAACCAGGTTCGATGAATTGGCGGTTGGCAAAGTGGGCCCTTCTTTTGTCCCAGTATGATCTGCACTTCAAACAGCAGAAGTCGGTCAAAGGACAGGCAATTTGTGATCTTTTGGCGGCGAGCCCGACAACAGATACGGTGGAAGTGTACGATGACTTGCCAGATGAAACCCACGAGGTTAATACCACGTCACACCAACAAGTATGGCAGTTATATTTTGATGGTGCCTCGAGAGCAGTCAATAAAGCAGTAACTCCGGGATGTCCTAAGGTCACTTCTGGAGTTGGAGTTGTCTTAGTTTCCCCAGGGAAGCACGTGATGCCTCGAGCTTATTCGCTGACGAGTCCATGCTCTAACAACGTAGCCGAGTATAACGCACTCCTCATAGGACTCAGTTTCGCCAAGGAGCTGGGGGTCGAATATCTCGAAGCCTTTGGGGATTCTCAACTAATTGTCAACCAAGTTCGTGGGGAGTATGAAGTCAGGAACCCAGATCTGATTCCATACCACCAAGAGGCCGTCAGAGTGGCAGATTCTTTTGAAGAATTTTACATTGAATACATCCCGCGTCTTCAGAACGCTTATGCAGATGCACTGGCAGCACTAGCAGTATCACTCGCGCAACCGCCCGAAACTGAACTGTTAGTCACAGTAAGATCACACCAACTCTGCGTACCCATATACGATATGGATATTGAAGAGGAGGATGATAAAAACGAGAACGCTAAAGAGGTGAACTCAATCCAAATCGGGTCCGAGTCCCGAGATTGGCGCTTTCCCATTATTGATTACGTCCAATATGGCATTTTACCAGAGGATGTAAAAGAAAAAGAATCTATCCGTCGGAGAGCACCACGGTTCTTTTACAATACCGAGACCCGTACGCTGTATCGCCGGGGGTACGATGACTTGCTTCTCCGATGCCTTTCGAATGAAGAAGCAAAAGAAGTTCTTAAGGAAGCACATGAAGGAGAATGCGGTGCGCATCAGCCTGGTCCCAAGCTGTATGATCGAATCAGAAGAATGGGATATTTCTGGCCAACAATGGTTCGTGACGCGATTGAGTACGCTCGAGAATGTCACGCTTGTCAAGTACATGCAAACTATATGCACCAACCACCGGAGCGGTTACACACGTCAACCACGTCTTGGCCATTCGAGACATGGGGTATGGACATTGTCGGTCCTATCTTCCCTCCTTCAGTAAAAGGTGATCGATTCATCCTCGCTATCACCGACTACTTTTCAAAGTGGGCTGAAGCCGTTCCGCTTAAAGAAGTAAAGACGAACAACGTCATCAACTTCATCAAGCATCACGTCATATACCGACATGGCGTGCCGAGGCGGATCATTCATGATAACGGTCCACAATTCATAAGCAACGCCTTCATCCGGTTCTGTGACAAATTCAAGATCCAAGATGTTTCGTCAACACCTTATTACCCTGCCGCTAACGGATTAGCTGAGGCTTTCAACAAGACGATCATCAAGATCTTATCGAAGCTTGTGAAAACCAACAAACGGGATTGGGACGATAAACTCGGCGAAGCGCTCTGGGCTTATCGTACTACCATACGCACACCTACGGGAGCTACTCCATATTCGTTGGTCTACGGATGCGAAGCTGTGCTACCGTTGGAGATTCAAATCCCCTCCCTTCGGATCGCTCTCGCAACGGAGATGACGACCGAAGAACATCATCAAAAACGTCTTGAGGAACTCGAAAGGCTGGACGAAAAGCGCTTGGAAGCTCAACAACACATCGAGTTCTACCAGGCTAGGATATCCAGGGCTTTTGACAAAAGGGTTCGCCAAAGAAGCTTCAAGGAAGGAGATCTGGTCCTCGCTGCTCGTCGACCAATAATCCTCACCTCTAAGAAGAAAGGTAAATTCGAACCTAAGTGGGAAGGACCGTTTGTAATAGACACAGTCTATTCGAACGGCGCTTATCGCTTAATTTCTTTAGAGGGTAACAGGCAATTAATGCCAATAAATGGGAAGTTTTTGAAAAAGTACTATCCCTAGTACGTTCAGGACAACTCATTTATCGGGAAGTTCCTTAAAAGAATATTACACTTAATATTCTAGAGGATAACCCAATTTTATTTTTACCACCAAAATCCCTCGCTGATCAATTTCAATTGACAGTGAGTCCACCAAAAAGGTTCACTCTCAGTTCGGAGTCCCCTTTCGATGAACGAAAGAACTCCATTTCTTTTCTCTTGGGCTCAACCTTTTTATGGTTGTGACTGAAGTTGAAATTTCTCTTCGATAAACGAAGAACTCATCTTTCGATCTGATAACCAATCCTATAAAAGGAAAGTTTGTCAGTATCTTCCAGATTCTCGGAGTGGAGATCCCACTTCTAGTTTCCTTCTTGCACTGGAAATAGAATATAAAATTCTTCCTTTCCAGAATCAAGGAATAGAATATAAAATTCTTCCTTCCTTGTTCGGGGAATAGAATATAAAATTCTTCCTTCCCCACACCCACTCTTTTTCCAAAATTTACCAATTTAGGATTTATCCTAGGTATTTTATCCCGAAACCTAAGCAGGGATAAGCCTGCGCCTAACACGCGCTGCCGGTTTAGTCTTTCTCCGAAGAAAAAGACACCAGAGTTCGATTCTGGGGTATTTTATCCTGAAACCTAAGTGAGGATAAGTCCGCGCCTAACACGCGCGGCCGGTTAGTTCTTAACCGTTAAAAAGAACACCCGTCCGCATATTCAACATTGTGGCTGGTTGTTGTTAATAACACCGAAATCCATGCCTCATACGCATGGGGAATTTCATCCTGAATCCTAAGAAAGGATATGTCGAGGCCTAACACGCGTCGCCGGTTTGATCTTTACCCGTAGAAAGAGATACCAGAGTCTGACTCTGGGGACCTTTATCCCGAAGCCTAAGTAGGGATAAGCCAACGTCTAACACACGTTGCTGGGTAGCCTATTCCCATGACAATGGCAAAGTCTACATATTCAAAGTTGTAGCACAAAGTCTAAGGGAGTTCATTCCTTTAGCACAACGTCACATGCGGAACGGATTAAAACAATCCGCACGTAAGCCCGACTCAAACGGTAGTCGGTAAGAGCACACCAAATCCGTTGAAGGCTGAGGGTTTGCCAAAAATCCTAAGTCAACGTCTCATACACGTTGCTGTTTAGTCTTTTCACAGGAGAAAGACGAAGTCTACGTATTCAATGTCGTAGCACTAAAAGAGTTAACTCTTTTAGATTAACGTAACGTGTGGAACGGATTTAGACAATCTGCACGCTAGCCCGACTCAAACGGTAGTCGGTAAAGGCTAATCAAACCCGTTGAAGGCTGGGGGTTGGCCAAAAATCCTAAAGCCAACACCTAACACGTGTCGCCGGGTAGCCTATTCCCGTAATAATGGCGAAGTCTATGTATTCGACATCATAGCACGAAGTCTCAGAGAATTCAATCTCTGAGCGCAACGTTACATGCGAGCGGATTTAAACAAGTCGCATGCTAGCCCGACTCAAACGGTAGTCGGTAAAGGCACATCAAACCCGTTGATGGCTGAGGGTTTGCCAAAAATCCTATGAGTATTGTGGTCAATCATTTCAAACGGAATGACGAATCATAATAAAGATAAAAAGGAGATTCACTAGAAGAGTCAAAAGTCAAAATACACAGCAGATAAAATCAAACATCAAGCCCGTGGCTAAAAATCTGCTGACTGAGCTTAGAAAGCTTATCATCATAAGCTTGGATAAGCTCAGCCCTGATAGACTCCTCAGTGGCGGCCGAAGTCTTCGCAGCAGTCTCTTCTGTCTCGGATAGCTTCTGCTTCAAGGACTTCAACTCATCGGACAAAGCCGTACAGGTCTGCTGGTCCTGTGCTTCTGTCATCTGAAGAATGCCAAAAGTCTCCTCTTCTTCGCGGAGTTCTTTTCTAAGCCGATCTATCTTGGTCCCACAAGAAGTAATAGAAGAGCGGAGCTCGGCAAGTGAAGATAATCTGGTAGCAAGGCCGGTCTCAACCCGGGCTACTCGGTCTCGCTGCACCTGAACCTCAAGACTAGCAAGAAGCTGAGTCTCGCGCAGTGACTGTAAATGAGTCTCCAGCTCAGCAGCAATGAAGGAAGAGGCTCCGGTATCTCGAAGCTCACGAAACATCTGAAGCTCATGCTCTAGGCAATCGATATCGTCAACTATGGCCTTCGCCAAATCTGGGTATCCTGCTTCTCTTATCAAGTTGATTCTGGAATTAAGTAGAGGTTTAAACTGGTGAAGTGAAAGTCCATCGTGAAAGAGCTTGCCGATCATAGCATTCACAAAGGAGAAGAAGGAACGAACGTCTATGCAGATGACGACCTTGTCAGGATCGTCGTCAGATAACAACTCCTTCACTAAGACATGAAGACGAGAAGAACGCCCTACACAAAAAAAAAAGGGAGAATTCCGTCAAAAGTCTTAATAAAAAAAAAGGGAATAACACTCTTCAATGAGTTAACTTATACCTTCTTCCCCTTGATCCGCTGGGGGTAGTGGAGGTGTAACAGCTGTAGATGTATCAACTGGCGGAGTTGGTCTCGCAGCTGGCTCGACAGGGTCTTTCTCAACAAAAGCTCCTGCCAGATCCAAAACGGAATTCGCAGAGGCGTTACATTATAGTTGCATTAGTCAAAATTGGCTAGTCCTATAATTAACTCAGAAAGAAGCACATACCTTCAAAGGAACCACCCTCAGGGTTTTCAGCGAAGGCGGGCTCAGAAAACATGTCTCCAGGTAGCTGATCCTCAATCTGAGGTGAGCTATATATATAGCGCATCATAGGAGTGTCCGCAAACAAGCTTCCCGCGTCGAAGTCATCGATGGAGAACTCTGACAGAAGAGCATATAAGTGCCAAAAAGAAGTAAAGAGACTACAATTAATGGAAGTAAGTTACCTTTCACGGGTTCATTAGCCTCTTCATTTCCAAGGTTCATCTCTTGCAAATTATCTGAAGGAGCAAGAGGTAGAGGACAGTTAGAAGGTACACAAATTCATTGGCGTATCATCTAAAGAAATACGTTGTCAGTGTTAGATGTACCTTGATTCACGGAATCGGGTCCTACATTGCCCGCCGCTCCAATGTCAGCAACCCCTGTAGGCCTCTCTACAGGGGGTAGCGGATCAGACTCATCGGGAGATATGGAGATTGGATCAGGACTCATCTCATGCTCCTCACGTGCTCCTATATAGAGAGAGAGAAGTATAAGTCAATGCACTGAGTAACCAGAGGAATAGTTCTCAGGATAATTGTTACCTCCATCACTGGCAGGATCATCACCAGCTAAGTCCGTATCGGAAGCTCGGGAAGCTGCAGGCAGCTTACGGACTAACCTCTTCCGCCTAGCAGTGGGGATCGAAGGTCTCGCCCGAGGAGGAGGGTAGAACTCTTCATCGTGATCAGCTGTAGTCCCTGAAACATGGAATTATAGTCAGTTTCAATATTACTAGAAAGTAGAAGGAAAAGATGAATAGCAAACCTCGCTCAGAAGAGCCATCACAATCTTCGGGATCTCCGCCGGAAGCCTCATCTGTAGAATGGAATGACCTATGGCCCTCTTCATCAAGTCGGCGAGTCTTATTCTGTATCCTCTGTGATCGAGCCCTCTCCCGAATCCTGCGCGAATCAACCCGAGAAGCTTCCTCGGCCTCTAGCTCCGCAATCGGCTTCACAGGGATAGTCTTGTTGGCTGCTAATAACCACTTGCAGCTCAAGAAGGTGAGATTCAACTGCCGATCAATACTCGGGAGGCTGAACCTAGCACCGGTACAGCCAGTCACGGTCCACAACCATGCACGAAGACCGTCCACCAAACCACTATGGGTCCGAAGCTGCTGGCGAGGATTCCCGATGTAAAGCTGATCGTAGCCAAACTGGCGAGCAAATCGGCAGGGTAGATATGGCTCTATAAAGCACTCATTCTTCACCCGGAAAGTTAGATAGCCAGGCCTGATGTTCACCAGCCAATTGAAGCAGCCAATGTCTAAGTGGGTCCGATTCTCTCTCGGCCTCTCATCGTCTGTCAAGCACTCGCCGTATCGGCCGGAGAACTGCGGGAAGCAAGTAGAGAACGCCCAACATTTGTGGACCTGCAGCTGCTGCCGGACATCAGAAAACCCGCGGCCTTCCCACCTACCATTTTCAAGCAACTGCAGCAGGGGGACAGAGTGATCTGTAGCGTTCGGCACCGACATCATGTCCGGACGGTGGAGGACGAACCAGGCCATCAAATAAGCGTAGGGAAACTCTACCTTAAGCGTGGGAATCTGACCTGGCAAATCGGTCTCCTTCCGTGTGAACGCACTGGAAAGCTGCCGAAGTCCTCGGTGAATGTTAGCCACCATCACCGGAAGAAGTGAGAGTTCCCTCTTATATGCGAGCTGAACTGCTGGGAAAAGTACCTCCAAGGGCAAGGTGTCCCCAGACTGGTATGGAACCACGCACTTCTTCAACCAGATAGCAAGAAAGCCGGCGAGAAGAGTCATCGGCTGAATCGGTGTGGTCGCATGCCATAAAAAAGACCTGAACTTGGTCTTCGCAGGAAAGCCACCCTCAGAACTGCTGGTGGTATAGGAACGAGCATCAATCTTCTTCAGTAGATGGTTCACCTCTGAAGGAGTGAGTGGGGCCAACTCACAAATATCCTCGCCAGAGCTGCTCTCCAAGTTCTTGAACAAATAGTTCGCGAACTGCTTCAGACTCACAGAGGCCTTCGTCCTCTTGGCTAAAGGCTCGGACTGCGCCAAAGCGATATGGTAATGGCAAGTAAGATCCCATAGAGTCTCGTAACGGTCGGGCATGCGATCCTTCAGCTGACTCAACTCATGACTGGAAGGGAAATACTCCTGGTATAACATCTGCCCCATGGTCAAGCCAGAAATCCTATGCATCTCATGAAGAGTCAAGCCCAACTCCCCCTGACGGGTCAGAAAAGTGTTCGAGTCTGGATTATACAACTCGAACAAAGCACAGAAATGTCTCAAACTGACGGGCAGGCCATACATGGTGGCACGAACGGCGGTATACAAACCGCAAGCATGCAACTCCTCGCCCCAGCGGCTCAAGACGTATGTCGTCATACGACTCCACCAAGACTTGTCCGAAGAGTGGACCCAACCATAAATCCTGTGACGAGTCGCAGGCATCTCCCGTCCTAGCGCAGCGAGGCGATTCCTCAAAGTCGAAGCAGTGGCGAGAAACTCGTTACGCGGTGGTGCATCCAGTCCCAACACTCCGGGATGCAAGCCGGTGATGTGACTCCTGCTTGAACCAGGAGCTGCCTGGTGGGTAATATAGCCGCAATGTACGCTCTCATGATCCACTGTCAAACGCCACGACATCTCGCGCGTCACGGCCTGACACCTGAGCTCAGTCAACGAGCGCTGTCGAGGAATTTCCGGCAAGTATATGAAGCCACCGCCGGTCTTGTGAAGCCACTGCTCAGCGTTGATGAATACGGCTTCCGGGTCATCGACAGAGTCACCAAATAGGAAATCACTCTTCCGGAGAGGCTGGGTAGAGCTAGCATCCTTCACAAAAGGAGCATCTGTGATCAGCTGGCGAATAGCTCGATGACCACCCTCCCTCACCACCTGTGCAACCTCAGCCGACGTGCCCGAAGCAAACTGAGGAATAGCTGGAATAGGGGAAGGATTGTCAGAGGTCGAATAATGATCGCCTCGACGCCCATAGACTGCGTGAGCTGAGAACGATCCAGAAGGATACCCCACTGCAGAATAAACAATTAAACACAGGTTAGTCTCGGGTATAAAAAGAAATTGAACTCATCTTACAAATAGCTGAGATAGAGTCATTTCTTTATAAAGGGTGAGACGATTTGGCCACATTGTGCAGTCATAAGATAGGGTGCATCGAGGATCCCTGCCTTATGAAGCGCAATGCAGCGTCAATTCGCCCCCCCCTTTTATTTTGAGATATGGTTTTGGCCAAGCAAAACATATCTTTGAAACGTCGATCCTCACCAAGGAGAATCAAGGCTCTTCCCGATTGCCTCGCCAAGGAGAACAACGTGGGGTAAACAGGGACCAATTCGCAAATTCTCAGAAAAAAGGGGTTAATTTGCAAAATTCCAAAAAAAAAATAAAAATGCCAAAGCGTCGATCCTCACCAAGGAGAATCAAGGCTCTTCCCGATTGCCTCACCAAGGAGAACAACGTGGGGTAAAAAGGACCAATTTACAAATTTTTAAGAAAAGAAGGACTAATTTGTAAATTTCCAAATATTGCCAAAAATGGCTCACCGGCGTAGGAAGGCGGCGCACCATCAACTGACATGGCAGGGGAACGACCTCTCGAAGAACGCGGCATGACGAGCTGCAAAATAAATTAAAAGAGGTCAGATCTAGAAAAAGAGCACTTTTTTATCAGATCTACACCCCTAAAATATTAAATCGAGGCGTCAAATCACACCCTCGACCCTCACATATGATCCTACAAATGCATAAATTAAGTTGAGCATGAAAAAGATCAAATTTGTGGAGGATTTACCTGAAGAAAGGCTAGAGATCCAACAAAAGTGAGACCTTTTTGGAAACTCTCAGCACGCGCTCGAGGGGCCTGAAAGAAATTCTAAAAAAATGGGATTTTTGAGGGGCTTCTCAGTCAAAGATCCAAAGGAAGCCTAGATCCAGGATAAATATCAAAGTTTCAAGGAGAAAAGATGCTCGAGGGAAGAAAAAAAATCAAAAAGAGGGAGAAAGGGGGGCCGGCCCTAGAAGAGAGGAAGAAAAGAGAAGAAATAAAGGAAAATTCCCTCTTTTATAGCCTTGAACCAAATCTGGTTGAACCAGACCAGACCAGGCTGAACCAGACCAAGCCTAAATTGGACCAGACTGAGTCAGAATGAGCCCGAATTGAGCCAGATTGAGCCAGATTGAGCCAGATTGAACCTGGCTGGACCTGACCAAGCCAGAATGAGCCAGAATGGACCAGATTAAGCCAGAATGAGTCAAAGTGAACCAGTTTGGACCAATTTCGAACCCGTTTGAGCCAAATTCGAACCAGAACTCAAATTAGAGTTAAATTAAGCATCGAATTGATTTCAGATCAACCTATGGTTCAGTTCCTCACTTATTTAATCCCTCTCTCACATATTTGGAAAGTTTGGAAAGATTTTGAGCCCAATTACTGCCTTTTTTGGCTCATTTTCAAGCCGGTTCAGCTCATTTTGAGTACGGAAATACTCCAATAAGGTATACGAGTATAAACTATTCCCTATTTTTATTGAGAAGTTCCTGGAGAATATTCTTCTAAAAATATTCTTAAGGATAACTCAATAACACGACGCCGGACAACACGTCTCAAAAGAAGACTCGACGCCGACAATTGAACGAAGGTTGCACGTTGAATCAACCAACAAAAGCTAATGATCGGAAAACTAAGAATCGACTTCAAGTTCAAATTCCGACGACGGTCAGACAATAAATGCAGCACCGGAATCCTCACAGGCGTTCTACAAAGCACTGAATGACCTGGGGGAATTGATGGAAGCCAGAACAGAAGCCATTCCGAGGTCCCGTTATACCGACTTAAGGTTGGGACGATCACATCCAAAGTATTTTAGGCTCTTCTATAAAAGAACGAGACTAAAACACTTTGGAGGGGGTATCTGTAGGCGTATAAAATTGCCTATAGGTCCCTTAGCTTAGCTCAGCACGATGATTCGACAAAACAACGGACATTCGAGCGACAAGGCGACGAGGCACGCAAGCAACGGAATACGTTCGCGTGCGGGACCAAACCAACGGTTCGGAAAGTTAACGAGTCGTCCAACAAACAAAACGGACTTGAACTCAAACACCGAAGCGGAGCTACTGCCAAATGAAGATTCGGGGAATCGAATCAAGACCTGAACGAATCAACGAAGGGTCGAGGCGACAAGGCACACGAACAATGGAACACGTACGCACGTGGAATCGAACCAACGTTTCGGGGAATCACCGAGTCATCTAAACAAGAACGAACTCGGTGATATAACGATCGAATCGGGACCAATCCCAGACTCGAACTCAGAAACGGATTAACTGCCATATTTGGAATCAAGTCAATTCCAGAAACCGAATCAAATC
>BQKN01056570.1:595-16365 GCA_022839385.1 Asparagus kiusianus
AGAGAGAGAGAGAGAGCCCCCCAAAACCGAAATTCTTCCCCTCATTTTCGGTTTTCTCCATCTTCCTCCTCAAGCCCACTTGTTTCATTGAAGAACCTATCAATCCACAAGGAAAGCTTGGATTTTGGTGGATACCCAATTGCCGGATTCTTCTCCTCTTCCAAACGAGGGTCTTGGCCTCCATTTCCGAGCTCGGAAGGAGCTCTCTTGACTTGGGTAAGACCTCTCTTCCATCCTCCTATTCCTTTGTAAAATTTGCATTTTTATGTTTGCAAATAGGCTAGGGATTATGTATGTAATATACTCTTGGGGGGTTTATTGCAAAGAACCGAAACTTTGGGGGTTTTTGTGCACAATAGGTGATAGCCGAAATTTGAGGGGTTTATTTGCAAAATGTGGCTGAAATTTTGTGGGGTTTCTTGTGTCAAGATGGTCTGAAATTTTGGGACTTGGGTTTGTGCCCATTTGATGAAGAAATGGGGTGCTTTATGCAAAAGTGTTAAAGGAATTGTTTGGAGGGGTTTATTTGCAAAACAGCCCATATAATTTTCTGGGGTCTAATTTGCAAAATGACCACGAATTTGGGGCTGAAATTCAGAGAGTGTTGACCCCAAACCCTTGATCGAATTTTTGGTAGAGGCACTTGGATGCAAAACCAAAAGTTCGAGGAGGGGCTTTTATGTAAAATTGACCAAATTCTGCAAAAGGACTTATTTGCAAAATTTGATCAGAATTACAGGGTACCGGGACGTTAGATGATCAAGTATAACGACCACGCCCCGAGTTGCACGTGTCCTTGACCTGAATTTGGCCTTGAGCACGGGGGGTATTTTGGGTATTTCGCCAAAATTTATCGCGAAACGACGATTATCGTTTTGCGTGCACGAAATTCGTAGGTTTAATTAGACTTTGACTGTAAAATCCTAGTTGTTTGTAGGATTTCAAGTCTAAGTGCTTAATTTCCCCTTTTTCGATATTTCGTGTATTATATGTTGTACCTGATGTACTGCTTTTCACTGCAGATTTGTGATGTCTTCCCGTCGTGCTCAGCTTTCCAGGAGTCGCTCCCACTCGCAGCATAGCGAGGAGGAGGCTCCCGCTGTATCTTCTTCAGCGGCTTCTTTTTACGGGGGTGAGAATTTTATACTTTCAGTATCCCGGATTGACCTCTCGCGGGTCATGAAGGAAGAACCGATACCCCTCGCGCGGGGGTTAAGGTCTGCATCCCGGATTGACCTCTCGCGGGTTATGAAGGAAGAACCGATACCCCTCACGCGGGGGTTAAGGTCTGCATCCCGGATTGACCTCTCGCGGGTCATGAAGGAAGAACCGATACCCCTCACGCGGGGGTTAAGGTCTGCATCCCGGATTGACCTCTCGCGGGTCATGAAGGAAGAACCGATACCCCTCGCGCGGGGGTTAAGGTTTCAGACTTGTTTTGCTTTAGCCAATTCAAGTCTTGGGATATATCGGGGCGATCTCGTGTCGTCTTACACCTTACAGGTCGGTATATATTATCACGGTATCTACGTGATGATACGTACCGTCCTCTTGGTGTAGGACGCTCGAAATCGTCACTCCGGTTATCCCGCGAGTAATCTTATGACATGAATTTTCTGATTCCATCTTCATGCTCTGTTGCAGTCGATTTTCCCGGGGGTAGTCTCCCTCACCATGCCCCTACCGGTTGTAGCAGGGAAGTGTTCTCTTCAGCTTCCGCTAGGCAGATCATCGATCCCCTTCCGCAGTTTGGCCATGATCGTTCGGACGAATTCTGTCGTCTGATAAAGGAGGGAGGGCGTCACTGTTTACGCCAACTTATCACCGATGCTTCCCTCACCGCAGATGCTACTTCTACTGAGGTTCTAAAGAAGCCAGATTTCCTGTTCGGGGATCACACCGAGGATCCTGCCGTGCTGACTCTTGCAGAGGAGCATTGGCTAACCCTTGACGAGGGAGCTCTTATATATATTCCTTCCATCCCTCGCCAGTGTTCTTTTACTCTCTTGGAGAGACAGGCTGTGGGGCGACAGATGTCCTGGTCTCTTACCAATGCCGCTGTCCACATCCAGTGCGGATACATTTCTCATCATAAGGGTCCCGGTTCTCTGGGGTATCAATCAATTTGCGGTCTTCGCCCCGGGATCATGGGTCTCGACACTGCACCTCCAGGCGAGGTGTCGGCGGCTGCTCTTACCGTGAAGAACCGTCTAGCTCAGCTTGGAAGACAGCTACCTCCACTGGATTACCGATGCTACGGTTGGGCTTCTTCGCCGGGTAAGGGGTGGTGGACCCGTATGACCGGCTATGTTCTGGGAAGGTGGGAGAGGGATCTGAAAGATAGTGGGTTATATGCGCCCATACGAGCTACCATGTACGGGATCCTAGTTAGTTGCCGCCACTTTTTGGCACTGTTAGAGATATACATGCCTGATAGCAACACTTTCCTCACAAGCGGCGGGGAACTAGGGCTGGCTCTTCATGAGATGCACCAGGTTTCGGGCCTTTCGATGGGGAATTGCCCGTATCAGGAGTACTTTCCTTCCAACCAGCAGTTGGCTTTGCTGAAGAAAGATAGCCCTGATATGTATGACACGCTTTGGGATCTCACATGTCACTACCATACCTCACTGCTCCAAACTTCTGCTCCAGCTAAGACGAAGAAGAAGATCAGCTTGAAGCAGTTCGCCGTTTATTTGTTTCAAAACCTGGAGGGTGATTTCGTTGGACCTATCCGTGAGTTGGATGTCTTGGACTTCACCACTATTAACGAGCTGATGGAGAAGAATGAAACTCAATCTTATACTATTGCCAGCGCCGAGGGAGCTTTTCCTGCCGGGACCACGTTCCGTTCTTTCCTCCGTCGTGCGCAGAAGTCTATAGAGCCTCGGTCTCTGTTGGCCGGCTACCTCGCGCTCTGGTTGAAGAAGTGCGTTGTGCCATACCAGTCTTCGGATGACTTACCAGTCGAGGTGCTCTTCCCGGCAGTCCAGCTAGCCTATGGGCGGGAGTTGTCCTTGCTTCCAGCGATGGTGGCCAGCATTCATTGCGGGCTCAGAGGTGTAGTTCGTGTTCTTACCCACGTGGGTTCTAAGCCCTCGACCGAGCTTACCTGCCCGAAGGTTGAGCTGCCTTATGCTTATTTGATGGCATGGTTCGTTCTACACCGGCCTGATATGATGTCAGCTCCCCGCACCGTTGACACCCCTGTTCCTTTCCTACAACTGCTGGAGAGGAGTAGGTGGCTTGGGAAGAAATTTGAAGATGTACAACAAGAACTTCAAGTTCGTCGGAACTGGGAGCTCTTCAAGTGTTTTCCTCAATTTTCTGGACGCTATGGCGAGGAATTGACTGATGTGGAGAAACCCCGAACTAACCGGACTGCTCTTGACGTCGGTTGCTTCCGATGGCTGGTAAACATCCGCATCGGATATCTTGTCCTTCGGGTGAAGAACCGTTGCCATATCGAGCCTTACCTTCCCTGCCGTTTCGCACGTCAGTTCGGCTACGACCAACTATATGTTGGGAATCCGAGCCGTGGTTTACAGGTTAAGGGAGGGCTTGTCGACGGTATTCGAGCGTGGTTATGGACCATGGTTGGTTGCACCGGGGCCCAGTTTGCTCTTCCTTCGTATAAGCGCAAACCGATGATCACCTTCCTTAGCTGCAAGTGGTTCCTTTCGGCTTATGAATCCATAGGTGTGAAGAGCCTTTCGGAGTTAGAGTCTGAGCACTTGGTTCAGGCTGCTATGACGGCTGCTCAGAAGCAGGGGAAGAGGCCTGCTCAATCTCCTCCTTCAGGCAGAATTGATGGGGAGCACCTTCCTGCGGATGGCGATGAAGCTTGTGAGGAGGAAATAGACACCGACCAAGTAGAACTTGATGCAGGTTTGTCATGCTTCTTGATTTCGCTTCTCCTCAACCTTGGTACCTGAAATAATCCTTGTTGTTTCAGGTGGTTCGGCCGATGACCATGAACCTCTCGCCTCACGTCGTGCGAAATCCAAGTTTGGTGGACCAACTTCGCACAATCGTCCCGTCGGTTCCCAGAGGGGTGGTCCTTTGAAAAGGAAGAAGGTTGCCTATAGACCTCCTGTTGATCAACGCTCTCATGGAGTAGATTCCGGAGGCTTTGCCGACAGGGAGGAAGGTAACCCTCCGTTACTTTTCATATTTTGACATGTTTTACCTTCTGGGATTCATAACCGTACTTTATGTTCCAGGGTTGCTTGAAGAGGGTGAACTTCCATTGCCTCCTGCATCCCCTGGTCCGGATAACATGGATTGCTTCGTGCAGCAGATGTGCGACGCCCTTCATGACGGTTCTCTGGGCATCGATTTGAACATTGATCTTGGGCCAGAGTATAGCGTCGAGCCCACCGCTCCTTACTCAGGTATACCTACATCTGCTAATATATCTTTTGATTACAGGGAAAGAGAACTCGACTGAGGGTGAATCCTTTCATGATGTAGGTTTTGAAGACCAGGGGAGTGCCTCTGCGCCGAGTTTCTGCGGTCCTGACGCTGGGCTATTAGTTGATATGCTGGCTGAACAGGCCGCCAGAGGAACTGCGGGACCGCCCTTTACGAGCGATGCACTCACAGGTACATCATCAGCCACCAGGACTGATTCTCCTTTGACTACCGACCCTCCCCGTGTTGCAGAAGATGATGGACTTGCAGGTACGCCGATGATCTTATCACCCTGATTCTCTTTATTTGCCTAAATTTGCATTTTGACTAATAAAGAGGTATAACTGTAGGACCAGGCGTTGTGCCTGATGCTGCTGCAGTTTCCAGGGCTGATATTTTGCCTGAGAGCCATGTCTCTTTGCCACAGCCGAGAGATACGACTGATTTGCCTGCAGGGGTTGATGCACCCTTCATAGCTAATCCTGCTGTTATCTCAGAGTCTGCCGTGCCTCCACCCGAGGGAAATTCCGCCAGTACAGGTATACTTCGAATTTCCTCTCGGGTTTCCTTGTCGTATTTGATAATCCCTTAACTCCCCCATTGTTGTTTGCAGGAGCTCGATCATCTCTACATGAGTATGTCCGCGTCCTTTTGGCTGGTACCGATCCTGAGAAAGAGATTTTTCGCGCGGACCTCAACTTCTTCACCGCCTTTTATAATGGCATGATTGAGAAACTTCTTCTCCGAGGATACTGCTTTGACCAGTTCAGGCGTTCCTTTTCTCGTCACATGCTGATGATGAGGGAAGAAGGATACCCAGAGTTGGCTGATTCCTTTGCTGCTGATTTTACTGCTCTGGAGTCAGAGGTTCAAGAATTGAGGGATTTGAAGGCTGGCGGAGCTTCTTCTTTTATGTCCTCTCAGATGGAGGATAGAATGACTCAATGGCGTGACTTGAGATCTTCCATTAGCAGCGAGCTCCGTTCACGCGAGCACTCTGTTGCACAGCTGATGGCCAACCTGGCGAAGAAGGACACCAGCAGAGGCGAGTTACTCAGCTCCCTAGATTCCACTCGTGCAGAGATAGCTAGGCTGAAGGAGGCCTTGGGACGTGCTGAAGAGTCTGCTGCTATAATCACCGAGGACCTGGTTGGATTGGAGCGCTCTCGTGAGTGGACGCTCGACAAGCTGGGATCAACACAGGAGGGATTGATGAAGCTGCGAACTGAAGCCGCTGAGGTCTTGAGCAGTTCCGAGGATTCTGTCCGAGCTCGCGTGCAGGCAGAGTTTGAGCAGAGCTATATGGACAGGCTTTCCGGTTTAGAGTCTCACATTCTTAGTCATCGCTGCCTTCGGATTGACGAACTTGTTGTTATATGCTTTTGTCTTGATCTTTTATTAGAGACTCCTTATTTGCTTCTTTTTACATGATGTTTCTTGATATGCTGTGGTGTCTTCTTTAATCGGTAAAAGACTAAACCGGCTATACGTGTTAGGTATAGACTTTGGGATTATTGGCCAACCCCCAGCCCTCAACGGGTTTGACGTGCCTTTACCGACTACCGTTTGTGTCGGGCTAGCATGCGATTTGTCTAGGTCCGTTCCGCATGTAACGTTGTGCTAAGAGAGCGAACCCTCCGAGACTTTATGCTATGACTTTGAATACATAGACTTCGTCTTTCTCACGGGAAAGACTACCCGGCAACGCGTATTAGGCGCCGACTTCATCCCTGTCTTTTCTGAAAGCAAAGCCAAGGGAAAGGTGAGACTAGAAGTGGGATCTCCACTCCGAGAATCGAAAAGATTCGGATAATCCTAACTGTCGTAAGGTTTGATTATCGAATCGAAAGTTTCGAACGACCCTAACTGTCATAAGGTTTGGTCATCGAATCGAAGGTTCAAACGACCCTAACTGTCGTAAGGTCTGGTCATTTGACTCTGAAGAGGAAGAATTTTATATTCTATCTTCAGCAGGAAAGGAAACTCGAGGTGGGATCTCCACCCCCAGGATCCGACAGGTGAAACTAGAAGTGGGATCTCCACTCCGAGAATCGAAAAGATTCGGATAACCCTAACTGTCATAAGGTTTGGTTACTCGAATCGAAAGGTTCAAACGACCCTAACTGTCGTAAGGTTTGGTCATTTGACTCTGAAGAGGAAGAATTTTATATTCTATCTTCAGCAGGAAAGGAAACTCGAGGTGGGATCTCCACCCCCAGGATCCGACAGGTGAAACTAGAAGTGGGATCTCCACTCCGAGAATCGAAAAGATTCGGATAACCCTAACTGTCGTAAGGTTTGGTTATCGAATCGAAAGGTTCAAACGACCCTAACTGTCATAAGGTTTGGTCATTTGAATTGAAAGTGGACCTCTCGTTCATTGGAGGAATCGAGAGGGGATTTTGGTTGTGGTCCTAACTGTAGTAAGGTTTGACCAAGTGGGAAATGTGAGAATGATCATAACCGAAAGAAGGTTTGATCGATTGATTTGTGGACCTCTCGTTCTTTGGGCGAATCGAGAGGGGAATTTGGCTTTGGTCCTAACTGTAGTAAGGTTTGACCAAGCTGGAATTATGAGGTGAAGACTATGAGTAGTCAAACATCACTGAAAGTTTTGTGAGGAAAGATTAATCCATTGAATGATTAGATCTCATCTCAGCAAAAGAGTGTTTGTGAGAGTTAGATTCTGACAAACAAGAATATTCGGAATTCGAATATTGATTTCTTGCTCATCAGCGACCGGGTTATCCCTAAGAATACCCCGATGTGGTATTCTTCCGGGAACTTCCCGATACCTCAATTATTCTGAGGATACTAAGGATAGTATCTCTTCAGAAATTTGCCATTTATTGGCATCATGAGCCGGTCACCATCTTTGGTGACTAGACGATAGGCGCCGTTCGAGTAAACCGTTTCTACTACGAACGGTCCTTCCCATTTGGGTTCGAATTTGCCTTTCTTCTTGGAGTTAAGGATCATAGGACGTTTCTCGGTTAAGACCAAGTCCCCTCCTTAAAACTCCTTTGTCGAACCTTTTTGTCGAAGGCTCGAGAAATTCTGGCTTGGTAAAACTCGATGTGCTGCTGAGCTTCCAAGCGCTTTTCATCGAGCATCTCGAGTTCTTCGAGGCGCTTCTGATGCTGTTCTTCGGTCGTCATCTGGGTTGCGAGAGCGATCCGAAGAGATGGAATTTGAACTTCCAGAGGGAGAACGGCTTCACATCCGTATACCAGTGAATACGGGGTTGCGCCGGTCGGTGTACGTACAGTGGTACGATAGGCCCATAGAGCTGCGCCGAGCTTATCATCCCAATCTCGCTTGTTATTTTTCACAAGCTTTGACAAGAGCTTTATGATAGTCTTGTTGAAGGCTTCAGCTAACCCGTTTGCGGTGGGGTTATAGGCTGTTGACGAGATGTCCTGAATCTTGAACTTTTCGCAGAACCTTATGAAGGCGTTGCTGATAAATTGGGGACCATTGTCGTGTATGATTCGTCTTGGAACACCATGCCGGTAGATGATATGGTGCTTGATGAATGCAATGACGTTGTTTGTCTTGACTTCTTTGAGTGGGACTGCCTCAGCCCATTTGGAGAAGTAATCAGTGATCGCCAGGATGAACCGATCACCTTTAACCGAAGGGGGATTTATAGGACCAACAATGTCCATTCCCCAGGTCTCGAACGGCCACGACGTAACCGAAGGATGTAGATGTTCCGGAGGCTGGTGCATGTAATTCGCGTGTACCTGACACGCGTGACACTTCCGGGCGTATACAATTGCCTCATGCATCATGGAGGGCCAAAAGTATCCCATTCTCCTGATGCGATCATAGAGCTTAGGACCAGGTTGGTGCGCGCCGCACTCTCCTTCATGTGCCTCTTTAAGCACTTCTTCAGCTTCTTTGGTTGATAGACACCGTGCCAGCACGCCATCATACCCCCTGCGGTATAGCGTTCGATTCTCTGTATTATAGTAGAATCTTGGAGCTCTTCGTCTGATTGACTCTCTCTCCTTCACGTCTTCTGGCAAGATTCCATGCAAGACGTAGTCGATGATGGGGAAGCGCCAATCTCGGGGTTCAAACTCAGCCTGAGTTGTGTGCACCTCCTGGGCCTCTTCCTCCTTGCCATTTTCATCATGAAGTGGCACTAAGAGTTGATGCGTTTTTACCGTAACAAATTGTTCTGTTCCGGGAGGCTGTGCCAAGGACACAGCTAAAGCTGCTAACGCATCTGCATAGGTGTTCTGCAGCCGCGGAACGTGCTCGATGAAGAACCCTTCAAACGATTCCGCTAGCTCCACCGCCATCTTGTGGTATGGTAGCAAATCCTGACTTCGGACTTCGTATTCCCCTTGCACTTGTTTGACGATTAGTTGAGAATCACCGAAGGCTTCGAGATACTCAACCCCCAGCTCTTTGGCGAAGTTGAGTCCTATAATCAGTGCGTTGTATTCTGCCACATTATTCGAGCACGGCTCAGTTAACGAGTAGGCTCGAGGCATCACATGTTTTCCCGGGGAAACTAAGACCACTCCAACTCCGGAGGAGACCTTAGAACATCCAGGAGTACCTGCGGCATTAGCTGCTCGTGAAGCACCATCGAAGTACAAACGCCACACTTGTTGGTGTGAAGTTGCGTTGACTTCGTGGGTTTGATCAGGTAACTCGTCATATATCTCGGCGGTGTCCATAGTTGGGTTAGCTGCCAAGAGATCACAGATGGCTTGCCCTTTTACTGACTTCTGCTGTTTGAAATGCAGATCGTATTGGGACAAGAGTAAAGCCCACTTCGCTAATCGCCAGCTCATGGAAGCCGGTTGAGTCATGAACACTCGGACCGGGTTAACTTTGGAGATGACATATATGGTCTGTCCGACCAAGTAATGCCGCATCTTCTGGATGGCGAATACTAAGGCGAGGCATTCTCTCTCAATCATGGGATATCGAGATTCTGCGCCTACCATGGTTCGGCTTAAGTAGTATACCGCTTGCTCGTGACCGTTATCGTCATCTTGTGCAAGCAATGCACTTAATGAGTGGCTCGTCGCCTTGACATAAATCAAGAACGGTTTGCCCGATTTCGGTGCAACGAGTACGGGAGGTTTCGAGAGATATTCTTTGATACTCTCGAATGCCTTTTGACAAGCATCGTCCCATACGAATGACACGCCCTTCTTTGTGAGCCTGGAGAATGGTTGGCATTTTCCCGATAGGTTTGAGATAAACCGACGGATATATGCCAATCGCCCTTGCAGTCCTCTGAGCTCCTTGAGGTTCCTCGGAGGTTGCAATTCATTGATCGCCTTTACTTTGTCTGGATCAATGTGAATACCTTTGGTGGTGACGACGAATCCTAAGAATTTTCCACTAGCCATTCCGAGGAAAGACTTGGTAGGGTTCATCTTCAACTGATGGGCCCGCATCAAATCGAACATGGTCTTCAAGTCTTTGATGTGATCTTTCTTATCACGACTTTTCACGACCAGATCGTCCACGTAGCACTCGACTGTCTTTCGGAGATGTTCCTGAAAGATCTTCGACATAGCTCGCTGATATGTAGCACCTGCATTCTTCAAACCGAAGGGCATAACTGTGTAGCAGAATACGCCGAGAGGCGTTCTAAATGCAGTATGCTTCTCATCATCTGGATGCATCTTTATCTGGTTGTAACCAGAGAAACCATCCATGAAGGACATCCTCTCGAACCCACACGTGTTGTCGATGATAACATCCGTGATGGGGAGAGGAAAGTCATCTTTTGGACAGGCTGCATTGAGGTCCCTGAAGTCGATGCATATCCGGATCTTCCCGTTCTTCTTCAGGACCGGAACAATATTGGCAAGCCATTCGGGATGTTGTTCCTCTCGGATAAATCCTGAATCGACGAGCTTCTTGACTTCAGCTTCGATTGCTTCCATCATTTGCGGACGAAACCGTCGTTGTTGTTGTTTGACTGGTTTGACGTCCGGCTTAATGTTGAGACGATGCACTGCTACGTTTGGGTCGAGACCTGGCATGTCTTCATAATTCCAGGCGAATACGTCGATGTACTCCCGGATAAGAGAAATCAACTCTTCCTTCTCTTCAGGGAAGAGGCTATCGCTGATGAATATTGGCTTTGGATTCTCCTCGGTGCCCATATTCACCTGAACGACTGGGTCTTCGGTAGGAGGCTCCCTCTGCTCGAACCGGTCTCCATACTGCATGCTTAAGTGATGAACCCACGGGTCTTCCCATGTCGACATCTCATCATCTTCTTCTGTTGTCGTTGGATCAACCGTGACCATGTTCGACATTAGCTTTTTAAATACCTCACCAAGACTAGTGTCGGAATCCCAACCTGAAGAGTCGGAAGAATATCCCTTCCTAGTCTTGTTAGCAATTTGGTCAATGATTTGCCAGCCACACTCATCATCTGACGAGACATAGCCTAGACCTCTTTTGTGGCGGTAGTAATTATCGGGTTTTCCCTTCGGTACATAGGCCATCCGGGGTGGAACCCGTGGACCTCGACCAAAGAAAAGACCTTCTCCGATCTTGAAGTCATAGCCATACATTTCCATCATGTTACGCGCTTTCGCGTCGTATTTGGATAGATGGCGGGCTGGTTTATCGTCGTCATCCTCCTCTTCCAAGAAATGGTTGGGTATCAGAGATGCTCTTCCTTTGCCGTAGACGACCTCCTTTCCGCCCCCAATCCCTGCGGGGATGATAAGCGTTGTTCCGCAAGGGTCGCGTACCTGCTTCTTCGTCAAACAAAATGATTGAAGAGGCATATATAAATCAGGGTTAGCATAGAGTTCGTTGGTGATATCATCAAGACCCGTCGAGTACTCTAAATCATCGTTTATTGATAGTTCTTCGGCAAGTTGCCAATTACAATTATCTTCCGATGATTCATCATCGTCAAGATTGATTACAATTGGTACAATGTCGTTCAAAACAAAACCGCCATCATAATCAAGCCCTGGTTCGGTATCAGCTTCATCTCCGCTGTCCGTTCCTTGGGCCGATGGTTCAGTATCGGATTCAGCGCCGTATAAAAGGGAATCGGTGAAATAATTCTCCAATCCCTTAAACGGTTGCTTATCCGCGACCACCGTCTTGATTTCATTATCTGTGCCCACATATTTGAGGCACTGATGCAGCGTTGACGGGACTATAAGGTTACCGTGGATCCAAGGCCGACCCAACAGTAAATTATAGGACGTTTCCGCGTCAATCACATAGCATGTGACTTCCGACTTCAAATCCCCGATCTGGCACTTAATTCGGATCTTCCCCAAGGGCCTAGACCCGCTGGTGTTGAATCCGTAGATCGTCGTGCCAGTGGACGCTAATTTGCTAGTCGGAATTCCGAGATGATGCATCAATCGGAATGGCATGATGCTCACAGCGGAACCCGGATCGACTTGGATCCGGTTGACAACGCTGGAGCCGATGTGCCCGGTGAAGTACAATGGCCTATCATGATTGGAGTTCCTTGTCTGCATGTCTTCTTTGGTGAAAGAGATGCAGGGGAAGTGATGTGCCGCCAGATTGCAATGCTGAGCTGACGACTCCGGTTCTTCGGAAGATGGTTTGATCCGAGTCAAGAAGGCTTCGGAATCACTCAAGGCTTCTTGTAGTGCCTTCCGTGTATCCTTCGACAACCTCAGCAACTCGTATAGAGTTATCCTGGCCGGGATGTTGGCCAATTGCGCCATAATGTCGAAATGGGGCTGAGAGCTTGTATTCCCCGGTTTGTCTCGTCCAATTGGATTATTGAATCGAGACGGCCTCGGGTTCTGAGCTTCTTGACGTACGGGCTCTTTTCCCTTATCTTTCTGTGGGATTCTCTCCGTCGCCACTGCAGGTGTCGGGGGAATTGCTGAAATTCCCAACTCTGCAAGTGTCTTGGAAGGTGGGGTTTTGGTACCCAACTGCTCAGTAGCCTCTGGATACTTGAAGTGATACTCATTCCCGCTTCGGGTTGCAAAAGCTTCTTGCTCGTCCTCAGAAAGTAGGAAGGTTGGAATTTTGTCATCATCCACCCCCGGTATAGCAGAGGCCCCATAACAGGATTTGCCCTTCCTCTTCGATTTCTTCTTGTTCTTTGTGGAAGAGGTCCCGGCCCACTGTTCATCTGCGATCAAGTCCGGATGAACCCACAAGATCTCGCCATTTGGGGCTGTGTGTGGCACAAGCCCTTTCTGGCGCTGCTGGTGTGGATCATCGTTCACTGTCTTCACCGCCGCCTTAATTACCGACTCGTGTTGGAACCAACTCGAGGGTACGGATCCAAAGCTAATGGACACGGTGTTTGCACCCACCTTCTTCTCTTTGGGCTGTTTCATGGTGATGACCCCAACATCGATCAGGGCCTGAATCTTATCTTTGAGAGCGTAGCACACCTTGGTAGGATGGTGCACCGCTCGGTGGAATGCGCAATATTTCGGATCGTTGACCCTCTTGGCATCTTCCTGATCCTGAATTGGCGGCAGTTTGATCTTGTTGTTCTCCACGAGGTACTTGAAAATACCCGGGATTTCATCCTCTTTGAATGAGTAGACTTTTGGGAACCTCGGCTCTCCAACCTTTTGCTTCTGGGGTTGTTGTTGCCACCTGGGTTGTTGAGGCGCCCTCTGTTGTTGCTGTTGCGGTTGCTGGGGCTGTTGAGGCTGTTGCGGCTGTGCTTGCACCTCAAAGACCTGATTTGCGACCACCGCATTTGCATGCGCCTTCCCTTTACCCTTGGGGGTAAAATTTGGTTGCGGGGCATTATTGGGTATTTGCCCTCTCTCTGCCTTTTTCCTCTTGAGGAATCGCTCGGCTCTTTCTCCCCGCATCTTCAAATCCTTCCAGGTTTTGGACGGCGCCATTCCCATGGCTTCAAGGATGTCGAGCGTCAAATTGTTGTGGCAAGTCTCGAGGATGAAATCCTCGCTGACCGGGTCCCTGCAATTCATAGCCTTGTTGCGGAATCTCTTCACGAAGTTTTCAACCGTCTCGCCGTTCTTTTGTTTTTCATCGAACAGCGTGCCGATTGAAACCTCGGTGTCATCATCAAAGAAGTTTGTTAGGAACATGTCCTCCATGTCATCCCAGCCGTTGATGCTCCCAGGCTTGAGACGGCGGTACCAATCGAAGGCAGCTCCGCGAAGAGTGCCAACGAATGACCGCACCATGAGGGGCTCATTTCCGGAAATGATTCCTAAATGAGACTTGAAATAGATTAAATGCTGGGTAGGGGAACCCTTCCCATCAAACGGCGTAAAGTTAATCAGATTAAACTTTGCCGGATATGGGATCGATTCCCACTCCCTCGGATATGGGCAGGGTATACCGGATCTTTTTACCTCCTGTGCATTCATCAATGCATTGATCTTGCTCTCCAGGTCTTTCATCTTCCTGTCCTCACTCGTCTCGGTCTTCGAGTGGCTTCTGGGAGAGGCGGCGTGGTCCTCTTTTGTATTTTCTTCTGCGGGACCACCCCCAGTGTTGGTATTGATGGGAGGAATGTTGACATTATCCGCTTCCCGTTCATGCTCCTCTGGATTGCGTTGGCTCGGTTCTCCTTGGTGAACCATCATTACCGCGATCTGTTGATCGTGCATCTCCCTCATCCGCTGCATGGCCATCTCCATTTCAAATTTGAAGCTTTCCTTTTGCTTGGCTAGGGCTTCTTCAAGTATCTTCGACATTTGCTCGGCGCTGATCATGAGCGACTCATAAGGTTGGCCTGCACTTGAAGCCGTGTCATCGGATGCGACGGCGGAGCAGGTATCAGAATCAGCATCGGATTCCTCCTCTTCTAGGGAAAGTCCCTTGTGTACTCTTGGGTAAGTGTTTCGTTTGATAGTTCCCGACCGTAGCCACGTCATGCATCGGGATGCCTCGGCAAGCTGATCCAAGTTGAGACGTGGTGTTGATCCCCCTCTGCCGGTCATGTTGACTGACACTTTCGAGTATTCATCCTCTCGGCGGAGCGATTTCTTCTTGTGGAAACGCTTCGGCTTGGAGAGTCTCTCGAACACCGAGATTCTTGTTGGGGTTTGAGTACAGCAACATTCGGACAATACTGCCTTGATAATGTTGGCACACGGGCAGTGGGACTCCATATCCTGCATGTACCTCTTTCGAGATTTTTCCACACCCCCAGCCCTGTAGTACAGCTCATCAGCTTGATAGCTGGAGCAACCTACAGAGTGCTGGTGGATGTCCCTCGGTATAACACGCTCATTCTCAGACGAGTGTGTTTCCCTTTGGGAATACAAAAATTGGTTAGACTTTTCAAGAGTGGCCCGTTCAATTTTACGCTTTTGGGAGCGTAGAAACCGAACGGGCTCTTTCAGTTCGGCTCGCAATTCAGTGCGGCCGGTGATAGGGGCTTTCCCTTTGTCAATATTCTTGGGGGGATTGATTCCACCCCCAGTCTGGATTTTAGTTTGGGGACCTTTCAATGGTCCCAGCCGTTCTTTGACGGGTATTCTGCCTCGGTTCTCCTGTAAGGGATCGAGACGACTCGTCAAAGGAAGCTGGGATCTTGAATGATCCCCTTTTTTACCTGGCCCTGTTGAGGGTGCCGGTACGGGAGGAGTAGGCTCTGATTTGGTTGAACTCTGGGTGATAATTTTACCCTTCTTGGTTTGAGGTGTTGGGTTTGCCTTGGGCACCCACACCGATTTGCTCTTGGACGGCGTTTTGACCGCCGATTCTTGCTGCATCTCCTCTGCCTTCTTTAGGAGGAGCCGGGCATGTGCAAGTAGAGCACGGCGCTTCTTGATTCGCTCTTCGAGCGTGGAGCGGTTCCTCTTGACGCGGATCCACTCATTCGCTCCTGATTTGGAGGGGAAGTTGATTACCTGCCGCTACTCTTGTCGCTGCCTCGACTTCAAGTCCTCTGCATAGCGCACTCCATCCTTTGACTCCTTGGCCTTGGCGAGCTGTTGAGCGAGACGTTGGCGACGTCTTTGAAGCGCTCTCTTTGATGGAGTTGGAGCAGCATCACCTATCGCCTTTGTGGCGGTTGGATCTACGTTCTTGACCACACTGATCGACGCAAGGCCGTTGTGTGGTGCAAGTGTAGTGGCAGCGACGGCGGGGTCTTGAATTGAGGAGTTGGAGATCCCGCGAGCCCTTTTTGGAGATGAATTCCTCCTGCGCCGGTGCGGAGAGGCAGATCTGGAGGAGGAGGAGGAGAGGTACTCTTCGAACTTCTTCTGATCGAATTCGTATTCGATCTCTTCATTCACCCGGATCTTGAAGGCCGGTTGCGTCACTCCGATCTCGGCAGCGAGGTCGGCGGCTCCCACTGTGGTCGCCAGCTTGTTTCCGGTAAAAGTTGCTGTTTTCATTGATGTTCTCTTTTTTTG
>BQKN01056576.1:2912-14468 GCA_022839385.1 Asparagus kiusianus
TCGCGTCAGAAAAGTCAAACGCGAAGGTCGAACCTCGCGTCAGAAAATTCAGACGCGTAGGTCGACCCTCGCGTCAGAAATACCAAACGACGGAGTCCAGCCCCGCGTTATCTGAAACGAGTTTCCTCGTTGGATCCAAAGATCAAAACTTGCCGAAACAAGTTCAACGACCACGAAGGCCATACTTACCACCGATCAAAGGAAGGTGAGGCGGCATGTTCGCCTGAGCGGCAGCACCGCCGGCCGGCGCTTATGATGCCGACTCTCGAGCCGCAGCGGCGTCAGATCGGGAAGAACGAGGGGCGTCGGATTTCTTGGGTGCCATGAGATCTCGTCGGAGGAGATGAACAGTTCTTCGCCGGGGAAGAGAACGAAGATTTTCGTTAGAATTTTAAAGAGAGTCGAATGACTCTGATTTGACCTAAAGCGGTCTATTTATAGACAGCTGGACAGGCTGTCAAATCCTAACGAACGGGATTCGAGATCAGAATCCCGCCCGAACCGACCCTCGCGTTCGGGTCGGTTGAAATTTCCAAACGCTGGGCTCACCCACGCGTTCCAATTCTCAAATGCATAATTTGTTTATGCATTGGATTATTATGATGGCAGCTCTTCAACTACCAAGGCTATGACACGGCCCCAAGTAAATAAGAGCTAGCAGCAATCATCAAGGCGACCAAAGCCGAGAAGAAATTGGTGACTCCGCAGGGGAGTCTATCGAGAGACACAAACAGATTACAGTCAACAACATTGAAATCATCTTGCTCGATCAGACGGAGTGAGCAATCAATTCACAAGACTTTGGGATCCAAAGTATTCCGAAAATTCGTCCCAGTCAACCGCGAACTTTCGAAAACTTTGGAGGGGGTTCTGTAGGCTGTCTAAAAATCACAGTGGATAGCTGATTAAAACAAGCCCCTACGATAGAGGTCACCATCAAATGACTTTCAAATCACCGCAAAACACAACCTCATTTCTGAGATGATTGATCTTGATGGCTGCGGCAACAGCATGACTAATAGAGATGCTGATGAGCAGTGTAATGATTTTAGAAATAAAAGGTTGGACTTAGTTAGTGAGTTGCTTGGTAGAGAGTTGTGGGTAAATATTCGTCTAAAAGACACCATGGATGTTGATTCCCGTCTAAGCTCCTACAACGGAAGCTATAATCAAATAGTTTTCGGGTCGATAAGCGAAGAAACTGCAAATGGAGGACTTTTCACATAGATCGAGAAGAGTTACAATTCGACGACACTTCCGACAACTGATGGAAACTCTATTCAGCAGTCTTCACAATCTACAGTGAAGGTTACAATTTGACGACTTTCACACTCCACAACAGCTAAAGCAAAGATTACAGAACAACGGTCTTTGCAATATCTTACAGAAGAGGTCACAAGTCAACAAGCTTCTTCTAAAACGCGGAAGTCATCCCCGCGTCACAAGTATGGAAGTGCAGGCGACCCCCGCGTTTCCAAGACACAACTCAACGTGAGCGACCCTCGCGTTCGTAAGGGTTCAACTCACACCGACCCCCGCGTCACCAAGCAGGCAACAAGCCAAAACGCGAGCGACCCTCGCGTTCATCAATGTTCAGCTAACACCGACCCTCGCGTCACGATTCTAAGACACGAAGTTGGGTTCTGAACGCCAGATTGGGCATTTGACTTGTTCAAACACGAGTCGAACGGTTTCGGAACCGTTTATCCCACGTTCTGAGGGATTTTCGCCCACGTAGGAGCGGATATAGGGGTCAGTTACAACCCCTTATCCCCCTATAAAAACTCAACAAACTCGAGAGAGTTAGAGGCTGGCTCTTTGAAAACTGAAGAGTGAGTAAGTTGGATTTTAGAGATCTAAACCGCACAGGTTGGAGATTTAGCAGCAACGAAATCCTTGGAGATAGGATTTTTGAATCGATCTCAGGAGATCAGGGCCGAGAGGATTCTTCGACAACGGATATAGCTTGATCATTAACCGAATTTTCGGTTCTAACAACTCTATCTACAGAGTTTTAACTCGTTCAGAGTTCTTAAACTCATTAAAGAGTTACGTATAAAACTTCCTACAGAAGTTCATCGTTCCCACGAGATAAGAGACGGTCGGATCGTCAACGGAGAGCAAGTTCGACGCTATCAATCGAAGGAAGCACTCCATCGCTACCAAGAAGAACCCAGTTTTAAACAAAGGGGAAGAACCAATTTCGTTCTCCTCTCTTTTGTAATCAAGTTGTAATCGAGATCAAAGGAATCAATTCAAATTTTCTTTTATCTTCCTTATTGCAATTTTCCTACATACAGGAGGTCACGGGGTTTGTTGAAGAACATACAAATCATGTGTTGAGTAGTCCAGACAAAGCAAAAATGTACAGATCACATCAACAATTCCATAAAACTCAAAGATGTAAAAAACTTATTGATAGTCTGCGAGAAGAAGGTATGCCTCCTTCCACTATTTCTCGTGTTATCAATGCAACCAATGGAAGAGACGGTGAATTTGTGACATCACAACAGTGCATTGATCATATCAGAACCCAAAGAGTCAACAATATTGGTCATGAATGCATATCTATCATTCGACATTTTCAGAGTATGACAGTGAATGATCCAGAATTTTATTTTGCAATAGAAGTAGATAGCATTGGACAAATGAGGATGTTTTCTGGGCCGACGGAAGATCAAGAGCATCTTATTTGCAATTCAGTGATGTTATTAGGTTTGATGTGACATACAGAACTAATAAGTTTGATCTTCCATTTGCTCCATTTACTAGTGTAAATCACCATAGGCAGACCACTTTACTTGGTTGTACATTACTAGCCGATGAACAGGAAGATACATTTGTGTGGTTATTTCAAGAATGGCTAAAATGCATGCATGAGGTTGAACCAGGTGCTATTATAACGGATCAGGGTAGAGCAATATGTAATGCTATTCACTCAGTGTTTCTAACGACAAGACGCTGTTATTGCTATTGGTACATGCAAAAGCACATTACTAATCATTTGCTACTTTGGGGTTTCATTATGGTGAACAGTTTCAAAGGTATTGGGGCTTGTGGTATAATAGTTCTTCAATTGAACAATGTGAAGGATATTGGCTTGAGATGAAGGATAAGTTTGATATAAATGAAGAAGGGGATGGATGGTTGCAAACAGTTTATAAATGTCGAGAACACTGGGTGACATGTTATCTAAAGGACACTTTTTTTGCTGGAATGAGATCGAGCCAAAGAAGTGAAAGTATTAATGTATTTTTTGATGGGTATGTTAACTCACAGACTCAATTACACGAGTTTGTGACACAATATGAAAAAGCAGTAACTCATCATCGCTTAAGTGAAGCCCATGAAGATTTTAAGAGTCCTAACACAAAGCCTGTCATGCTCCTTGGACACCTAATTGAGGTCCAAGCTAGAGATTGTATACACGCAATATGTTTGATGTGTTCCAAACTGAATTCAAAGGATTTGGTATAGAGTTTTGTGAAGAATTGAGAAAGATAAGGATATTGTTGAATACAAGATCTGTAAGTTTACAGATAGAGGAAAATGGAAGGTGGTTACTTATGAAAAATCCAGTCAGATGCAGTTTTGTTGCACTTGTGCTTTGTTTGAAACTAATGGTGTTGTATGTAGACATATATTATCGCTAATGATGGCTAGGCAAATGGATTCATTACCCGACCATTACATCCTATACCGTTGGACCATACATGCTCGACATCGTAACATTGGGGTTGGCAACATCGTATTTGGAAGAAACATCACCAGCTGTGAAGAGAAGATTAATTTATTGAAATCTTAGGCTTTAAGAGCAAAATTCAATAATGTGCTCGAGCTTGCATTTGATTCAGAAGAGAAGATGCAACAACTTGATGATGTGCTAACAAATTTCATGGAATCACTTGAAGAAGAAGTTGGAGAAACTCAAGATCAAATGATGGATATTCCTCAACCTTCCGCACCCATTTCACATACAATAGAGAACATTCCTCAGATAACAATTCGTGATCCTGATAGACCTGCAAGGACTAAAGGTCGTCCACGCAATGCTACTAGAATCCTGTCAGGTTTAGAACAGGCATAGGAAAAGAAAGAAAGGAAGAAACGCATATGTAGCAGATGTGGTGAACTCAAGCATTATAGAACTAGCTGTAAAGTCAACTTGCAAAGGTACAATTTTCATTTCTATTTAATTTTAGCCCTATATAAGTTTATGAAACTTGATAGCACAAAGTCATATCTCATGATTAATTTGTCATGTAATTTGCAGCTAAACATATGCACGGGTGGTGGATTACGAGGTTTGTTCACTAGGCTACCCTAATCCATGTACGTATGATTGCTTGCATTTTTCTGTATCAATCATTAACAACGCTTTATTTGCTCTGTTTTTAACTTTTAACTAACAATTTATTTGCTTGTGCATGTGTTTCTCTTACAGCGCTGCTCATCAATGTCTCTCTCCTTGTCCTCACTCTCTCAGCCCTGCTCATCTTCAAGACTTGTTATTCGATTCTGCTGGCAATGGACTCATATATAGGAGACGGTCCCTTCTTGGATTTTATGTATTAAGACTGATTGTGTCTTTAATTTTTGGTTTCACATTTTGTGTTTACATCTTGCTGTTAGTGCATGAATATTATTTATGTTTTCATCTTGCTCAAAAGCAAAAATTAGTGAATATTTATAGTGTTTTGTGTATGGATGGATGATGTTGTTTACAACTATCCAGGCATACTGTTACAACTTTCCCACTGCAACTAAGCTTGCATTTTTCTTATTTTATGACATGCAAATTTTGAGCAATTAAGCAACAACTTTATCAACATGAGCAATGCGAGAACTAACAAAAACGAGCCAGGTCTTCTTCAGGATCAAGCTCACCAAACCAATGCACGAAAATGAGGTTTTAATTTTTTAGTTACACATCATGAAATAGTATACTGATGGCAGGCAAATGGCAGGTGATGAGAGTCAATGAATGAAGTTAGCTTCTTTGACATTTGCTTGCATTACAAGCATGTTTCTAGTTGGAAGACAGCTATGTTAGACCTTAGAGGGGGGTGATTAGGGTCTTATGCTAGTCTAATCCCAATTAAATAACAATTAAAATAATATTGATTAATTTTTTCTTGCAAGAATGATATAAGATAGATATGAGCAAGAATGATATGAAAAAGCACAAATAAAAAATACGCTAAGCAAAACACAAACAAACGATATGTTTACGAGGTTCGGTCACCACGACCTACGTCCCCGCTCCTCACCTCGAGGACATCTCCACTATCACAATCTGGTTTGGAAGCCGGAACTTCTACACACTCGGTTTACAAGCTTACCAAAAACTCTCACATAACAAACACAATGCAATCACACTTTACACACTAAGTGTAAGAACCTAGCACGTGTCCTCCTCCTCAAGTGCTCGGATGTAACCTCTCCCTAGGTTCGTCAACTGACACCACTCCTATTGGATTCGACATCGTCTCTCGTCTCACACTTCTCTCGGTGTACAAGTGTATTACAAGTGATACTCACAAATAAAGATTAAATACAATGGTTTGTTCTCAACAACAAATGAGAACGCAAATGAAGCTCACACTCACTAAATCACACACCACAACCCACAATATATAGTATAGAATATTAAGCTCAATACAGTGTGTGTGATAACAGTGAATGAAAATACGTAACTCAATAAATATAGCTAAGATATGAAAATGAAATTATAAGCTATATGAAAAGATGAGTTAGGAAAACTTCTCAATAAACAAGAAGAACAGTAGAGGATGATGAGGATAGGATCCTCAGTTGAAATGAAAGGCCTCTTCTTGTTGTAGCAGACTTATTTTAAAACAGATGATTAGAAACAGCTTAAACAGCTCTTTAAACACACTTAAGATTTTGTTAAAACAAAACTTGGTTGTTTGAAAGAGAGCAGCAATGTGGTATTTATACCCACTCAAAATATCAGCCAAATCCAACTTGAAAAGACCAAAATAGCCTCAGACAGCCGTTGCAGAAAATAGCTGTTAAAAGGCAATGATGAGATCGACGGTCGACCGTGGAAATCTCGCGGTCGACCGCGAGGCACAAAAAGGCTGAGAATAGGGTTTGAAAGCTGGCGGTCGACCGCGGCGGTCGATCGCGAAAGTCTCTGGATGGATTCACGATCGACCGTCACGATCGACCACGAGCACATAAGAGCCATACTAAGAAAGTTTGTTGCTGGCGGTCGACCGTGGCGGTCGACCGCAAACTGATACATGGTATATAACAGGTTTGGGCTGATTTTAAAAATTCATTAAAAATATCAAATCAATTCCAAAAATAGTAAAACTTTGAGGAAAGTTTCTAAATGATGAAATAAACATGTTTGAAAAGGAATTTTTCAAAAATTAATTTTCGTTTGTGAAAACTCCCTGTTTTTAAAAAGTGTTCAGAAAACCTGCTTTTCGTGAACATGAAAATTGAGATATGACTTGTAAATACGTATATATGTATCATGTATACATTATATATATATAATGAGGTATGAGAAAGATGTAAACATGAACTAAAAGCTGTAGTAACAAAGTTTGATGAAAAAACCATTTATATGATAGAAAGATGTCAAAACCGTGTTAAGTGTACATATATTTGTAGGCATCAAAAATTACCTATAGTTCCCCGCACGCGGCTCGAGACAAAAAGAAGATGATGAACATCAATATTTGAGTTACAAGAGCTTGTTTGACAATGACATACACATGAAGTGAGTCGACGGGTCAGACGAAGCAACGAAACTTCAGAATAACGGAAACGAAAGCTGATCGGGAGCCCCGCGTCGTTTACAAAAGGCGGAACATCCCCATTTCTCAGTTATTCCATGTATGATTCAATCATGGGAGCCTATAGATCTCCTCGTCGGCTTTCCAATGCATCCTGAATCACGTAAATCCAAGTTCGGAAGAGGAAAATACGACGAATGTAAAAACAGAGCGTAAAACGGTAGTCTCAGCTTAAGCTAAGACACCCCGAGGTGTCTCGGCCCAACTGAGACACCCCAAGGTGTCTCGGTTTGGTCGAGACACCCACGGGTGTCTTGGACGAGCCGAGACACGGTGTCTCGGCCTCGTCAAGATGCCCGAGGGTGTCCGTAGCCCTAAAAAGTGGTTTTTTCACTGATTGTGCAGTTTTAACTGCCTAGATTCTCCTGAAGCCTATAAATACATCCTCAGGGCCTTCATTTTTTAAGATCTAGAATTCTCGAGAGTTGGTGAAGCCCTGCCGGATTGAGGACTGAAGAGCCACGAATTTCAGAGAGGAGGAGGAGACTTCAGTGGATTCTTCGTCATAAAGAAGAGGAGTTCGTCAGATCTGCAGCCCGGTTCGTCCCTTAAGATTATCCCGTTGCGGTGATCTTAAGAAGAGAAATTATCTCGTTGTTGCCAAGATAAGCGCTTCGGCTTCTTGATTTCTTCGTAAATCGATGAAGCTCCGGATCTGATCTGATCATTTGGTGGCCCACGGATTCAACGTCTCTATCACATGCCAAGATCATACGTAAGCAGAAGACCGATAAACGATCTCTGTGCTGTTTGACGAGAGTTGTATTTTTCTTTATTTTCATTGTGTAAGAAAGTCTTATAAAAAGACTAATTTTACTTTAAATATGTAATCGATAAACGTGTAATAGATTCAGCAGTGAAGATATCAACTTTTACCCCAAACAAGCTGGCGATCACAGTGGGAGCCAACAGCTTCGCTGCCGAAGCTGTCGCACCGCAGCCAACGATCAAGATCCCCGTGGCTGATTAGGTCGAATACGAGTTCAACCAATAGAAATTTGAGTAGTACGTCTCCTCCTCCTCCTCCTCCTCCTCGTCCTCCTCCTCCTCCAGATCTGCCTCGGCTCACAAGTGTAGGAAGGTCTCCTCCTCCCGAAAGATCCGTCAGTCTTCAGATCTGAAGACCCAAGAAGGTGATCTCCCTACTACCGCTGCTGCAACTGCACCTCGCAATAATCCGCCAGCGTCCAATGAAGCCAGATCTACAGATCTGAACTCCTCCTCGATCAAGGAGTCGGCTGCTGATCATGAAGGCGCGCCAATTTTATCAAAGAGAGCACGTCAAAGGCAACGCCAACGCCTCACGTGCCAATTCGCCAAGGCTTTGGATCAGGTGGACGAACTCTTACCAAGCGGATTTGAAGTTCAGAAAGCGCCAAGTGGCTAAGTTATCACCACAACAAGTATTGGGATCCTCCTCCCAACCTACAATTTACAAATGGGTTTGGATCAAATGAACACGTTCAACTCTCGAGGAGCGCATCCAGAAGTGCCACACACTTCTTGCGCATGCCCAGATCCTTATGCGAAAGGCACGGGAATTGCAGCGGGAAGAGGTGGTCAAGAAACCACCAAGATCTAAGCAAGTTTGGGTGCCAAAGGCAAAAATAATGCCTCTACCCAAGAGACACCAGTTGTGTATCTCATTCGATTCCAGATCTGAGGCTGCTCTCCAGCCTTCGTCAACTTCAGATCCCGCTCCTATTGTTCCTGCACCTCCGGTGAGGCCCTATGATAGCGTGGATCTCTCCAAATCCAGAATTCCATTAAAGCATCTCCTCGGTTCTTTACACGAAGATCGAGGCAATGCGCCTGTTAAGAAACGCTTGGGACTGTTAGAGGAACCCCGAGCGAACATCCAGACTGGGGGTCATACGCGACCTCCTAACAAGTTGATTCCTGTAACCGCTCGCTTGGGGGTGCGTACAGAAGGTCAGGAGCCCGTTAAGGTTTTACCCTTAGAAAAGTGTGATTCCAAACAAGTGACTCTTGCAAACGCCAACAAGGCATTGTTTACTCAGAAGAAAACGCGTCAAGCAGACGAACGCGTTATACTTGAGAATTCATGTAAACAGTCGGTAGGTTGCTCTGACCGCAACGTCGATGAGTTATACTATCAGACTGGGGGTACGAATAAATCTCGAAAGAGAGGTACCTGAAAAGTGGACCCTCACTACCCGTGTACCAAAATTATCAGGGTAATATTATCAGCTTGTAGCTGCCCCAGGACCACTCCACAGTTAGTCTCGGTATTTGAGAGGATCTCTGCTGAAGCATCAAAGCCCAAATCAAGATATTTTCGCAAAAAACGATCGGTTGTTCAAGATGACGAACTCCCAGCAGTTACTATCAACGTGGTCGATAAGGGGAAGTCTCTGATTAGTTCAAATATTTCCAACCCTAATTTTACTCCAGGAAGAAGAGTCAATTCGGGGATAGCCCACTAATGTCTCGGCTCTAGTTAGAAGCCGTCGGGCCTGAACAACCTGTAGTCACCACCAACATGGTTGATAAGGGAAAATCGACTCGACCTTCAAGTTCAGACCCCCTCATTTTGCATCGTCTGACTCGGCTACCCGCGGGAACTACTAGATGCAGGAACTATCTGAGGATGAATAGAGGACTATCCTCAGACGATGAAGCGTCAGACGCTTGTTCGACAGTTGCTTCAGAGGCTACCGTATCCAGTCCCGGATGATCCCGTGAAGTGTTTATGATTAACACTGAGGAAATAACCAAAATGGTTGAGGATGCTCTAGCCAAGCAGAAGCAAACATTCAAAATCGAAATGGAAATGGCTATGCAGGAAATGAGACAAATGTACGACCAACAGATCCGAACCTTGTCGAATTAGATAGTTGAGTCCAGCCGTCATGACGATTTCAGCCAAGCAACTAGCGATTCAGATGTGGATGAACACATCAATGCTGATAACCCCCTGTTGACCGAAATGCTGGGGGTGGTCCCGCCAAAGATAAAAATGCCGGCGGTGACCACATTGTTCCTCTCAGAAATCATCCAAAACATGATACAGACAAGGATGAGAAGATGAAAAACCTTGAGAGAAAAATTAACACTCTAATGTCTGCTCGAGAGGTAAAGAAGACTGGCATTCCATGTCCTTACCCGAAAGAGTAGGATTCGATCCCGTATCCGGCGAAGTTTAACCTGATTAACTTCATGCCGTTCGATGGGAAGGGCTCACCCACTCAGCTTCTAATCCACTTGAAGTCCCACTTGGGCACGATCTCCGGCAATGAAGCCTTGATGGTTCGGTCATTCGTCGGCACCCTTCGCGGGCCTGCCTTCGATTGGTATCGCAGTCTCAAGCTTGGAAGCATCACCAGCTGGGACGATATGGAGAGCTCATTCCTTAGCAATTTCTTTGATGACGACGCCGAGGTATCCATCAGGACACTCTTTGAGAAGAAACAAGAAGACGAAGAGACGGTCGACAACTTCATCAAACGTTTCTGGAATAAGGCGATGAACTGTCGAGATCCGATCACGGAGGACTTCATCCTCCAGACATGTCATAACAATCTATCTATTAAGATATTGGAGGTTATGGGAGTCGCGCCGTCCAACACTTGGAAAGACTTGAAGGTGCACGGCGGACAAGCTAAACGCTTCCTCAGAAGGAAGAAGATCGAAAGAAGCCAACGGTCAATGCCTGTAGTTGCCTATGATAATTATCAGATGTCACAACAATAATCTCAAAAGCAACAGAGGGTTCCAGATCCAGGACTCCAAAAAGAGTACTCCTTCAAGGATGAGGAAGTTCCAGATATTTTCGAGTACCTCCTGAATAACGGTGAGATTGAGCTACCACCGATTAAAGGTCAGGAGGGAACTAAGAGGATTACAGACCCAAACTACTGTGCGTACCACAGGAGAGTTCTCCATCCTACTGAGGTTTGTTTCAATCTAAAGAACAAGATTCAAGATCTAATCGACTCTAGCACCATAAAGCTAGAATAAGCTGAATGATGGTGCACCACTCTGAAGAGTATACGAGTATAAACTGCTTTTCAATCCTCCAACCGGTATAAGAGGCTAAACTATTCCCTGACACTCTAATAGGTATATGAGTCTAAACGGTTTCCTTTCTTTCAAGGGGAGTTCCTAGAGAGTATCATGCCTGGTATTCTTAAGGATAACCCTATCATACAACTAAGTGCAATATTAGACCCAGTTTCGCGAAGAAAGCTAGGGGTGGATAATTCATGTAATGGGAAGTTCCCGAGAGAATTCTATATAGTATATTCTTAGGGATAAGCCGGTCACTACAAGAAGGTGATGAATAAGAAACTCTCACTCAAACTCCCGCTATATCTGTGCACTCAACATTCTCATTGTTAGAGTCCGGACATATTTTTCAGAATTTTAATCTCCTGACCATTGACGATTATCCAACCCTTCTGTGTTAAGTATTTGTCACTTAACACCAGGAACCCCCTCTGAGCGACTTGTTTAAGTCAACACTCCCATTGTGTATTGTACTCCCACTCCCACTGTCTACTTGGTTAAGCCTTTAAATAGTTAGGACCACAACCAAAATCCCCTCTCGATTCCTTTCATAAACGAGAGGTCCACAAATTGAACGATCAAACCTTTAAAAATTAGGGTCGTCTCAAATTGTCTATTTGGTCAAACCTTTAAACAGTTAGGACCATAACCAAAATCCCCTCTCGATTCCTTCCATGAACGAGAGGTCCACAAA
>BQKN01056576.1:14478-25899 GCA_022839385.1 Asparagus kiusianus
CCTTCCATGAACGAGAGGTCCACAAATTGAACGATCAAACCTTTAAATAGTTAGGTCGTCTCAAATTCTAACTTGGTCAAACCTTTAAACAGTTAGGACCACAACCAAAATCCCCTCTCGATTCCTTCCACGAATGAGAGGTCCACAAATTGTTTGATCAAACCTTTAAACAGTTAGGGTCGTCTCAAATTCCCATCTTGGTCAAACCTTTAAACAGTTAGGACCACAACCAAAATCCCCTCTCGATTCCTTCCATGAACGAGAGGTCCACTTTTAATTTGAATAATCAAATCTATGAAAATTAGGATTGCCTCTAACCTCACTTGGTCAAACCTGCAGATAATTAGGACCAAGATCGGAATGCCCCTTTTGATAAACGAAAGGCTTCCATCTTTTCCTATTCAGCCAAACCTATAAAAGTTAGGACCGAAATCAGAATTTCACCTCAATGAATAAGGAATTATTTTTTTGGATTAAGCAACCAATCCTATAAAAATTAGGGTTGCTTTAATCTTTTGGATTCTCGGAGTGGAGATCCCACCCCTAGTTTCACTTTTCCGGATTCTTAGGGTGGAGATCCCACTTTGAGTTTCCTTGGCAACTGAAGATAGAATATAAAATTTTTCTTCTTCAGTTTCGGGAGATAGAATATAAAATTCTTCCTCTCCTATTTTTTTAACACCATCCTTCAACTCCTAAAAACCGTGCCTTACACGCGCGGGAAATTTTATCCCGAATCCTAAATAGGGATAAGTTAACGCCTAATACATGTTGCCGGTTTAGTCTTTTACCGATTGAAGAAGACACCAGAATTCCAGTCTGAGAAAATTTATCCTGAATCCTAAGTAGGGATAAGTCAACGCCTAACACGCGTTGCCGGATAGTCTATTCCCGTAAGAAAGATGTATGTAGGAAAATTGCAATAAAGAAGATAAAAGAAAATTTGAATTGATTCCTTTGATCTCGATTACAACTTGATTACAAAAGAGAGGAGAACGAAATTAGTTCTTCCCCTTTGTTTAAAACTGGGTTCTTCACGGTGGCGATGGAGTGCCTCCCTCGAATGCTCGCGTCGAGTTTGCTCTCCGTTGACGATCCGACGTCTTGATTCACTGGAACGATGTCTTCTCCTCACGATTTGACGTTGTGGAGAACTTGCGTGGCAAGTTTGAAACTCTTGATGAGTTGATAACTCTGAACGAGTTGGAAACTCTATGAAAGAGTTGATTGAACCGAAAATCGGTTTGATAAGCCAAGGCCGAAGGCTCTCTGTTGCTGAAGTTGAAGATGATCTTCGTTGGAAGATGTTGTCGATCTCCTCAAAAGCTTGCCCAAGCTCCAGTTGCTGCTGCCAATTCCCAGATCCAAAAAGTCAGCCCAAGAGAAGGTCCAAGAGAAAAACCCCGAACTGAATTGATCTTCAGTTATTTATAGAGGATTAAGGGGGTGAAACCGCCCCTTAAATCTCTCCTAAGTGGGGTGTAACCGCCCTCAAATCGTGGGAAACGGTTTTAGAACCGTTCAACTCATGTTGAATGAGTCAAACGCCCACATTGGCGTTCAGGACCCTAACCTCGCGTCTTAGGAGTGAGACGCGAGGTTGGGTGTTGACTGAACATCCAGAACGCGAGGGTCGCTCGCGTTTCACTTGTTGTAACGCGGGTCCGACTCCAGCGTTTTGACATTGTAACGCTGGTTCGACCCTGGCGTTTTGACATTGTAACGCGGGTTCGACCCTGGCGTTTTGACATTGTAATGCTGGTTCGACCCTGGCGTTTTGATGTTGTAACGTGGGTTCGACCCTGGCGTTTTGACATTGTAACGCGGGTCCGACCCTGGCGTTTTGACATTGTAACACTGGTTCGACCCTGGCGTTTTGATGTTGTAACGTGGGTTCGACCCTGGCGTTTTGACTTGAAGAGATTATCACCAAGTAATCTCTTTTGTCTAGTGTTGCAAAGATCATTGTCTTGTAATCTTCGTCTTGGCTCCTTAAGAATATGAGAGTCGTCAGATTGTAACTCCCGATGTTGATTGTGAAGGCCGTTGAACTAGAGCTTTCATCGGTTGTCGTGAAGGTCGTCAGATTGTAACCTTCAGCGATCTACGTGAAAGTTTTCAAATTGTAACCTTCTGGAAGTCGTCAGATTGTAACTTCCATCATCGGTGTTTGATAGGGGATAAGCTATCTATTGTGATTTTTAGACAGCCTACAAAAGACGAAGTCTACGTATTCAATATCGTAGCACTAAGAGAGTTAACTCTCTTAGCACAACGTCACATGCGGAACGGACTTAAACAATCCGCATGCAAGCCCGACTCAAACGGTAATCGGTAAAGACACGTCAAATCCGTTGATGGCTGAGGATTGGCCAAAAATCCTAAGTCTACGTCTAACACATGTCGCCGGGTAGTCTATTCCCGTAAGAAAAACGAAGTCTACGTATTCAATATCGTAGCACTAAAGGTGTTAACTCTTTTAGCACAACGTTATATGCAGAACGGATTTAAACAATCTGCATGCTAGCCCGACTCAAACGGTAGTCGGTAAAGGCTCATCAAATCCGTTGATAGCTGAGGGTTTGCTAAAAATCCTATATATGCAAAAGTCATTGACGCACCAGCTTTATTAACTGGTCTCGTGACTCGAGCATCCAACAACTACTGGATAAGATCCATATCTGCAGATGAATCAGCTTTGACAGTTGGTCCTACAACCCCAATTGTTAGGACTGCCATGCTCCAATACCTTAAGAGCTTAAATTGTGTATACTCCAGCAAACATATGAGTATAAACTATGTTAACACCGGTTAACACGTAACCCTAGGTCAACGCCAGTCAACGTGTTGCAATGAAAAAGCCAACGCCGGGTGATCCAAAACCCTAGGTCAACACCGATCAACGCGTAACCCTAGGTCAACGCCAGTCAACACGTTACGACCAAAAGTCAACGCCGAGCAATCCGAAACCCTAGGTTGACGTCGGCCAACACGTAACCCTAGGTCAATGCCAGTCACGTAAATCCAAGTTCGGAAGAGGAAAATACGGCGAATGCAAAAACAGAGCATAAAACGGTAGTCTCAGCTTAAGCTAAGACACCCCGAGGTGTCTCGGCCCAACTGAGACACCCCAAGGTGTCTCGGTTTGGCCAAGACACCCAAGGGTGTAGGTGTCTCGGCCCAAGCCGAGACACCTGAGGGTGTCTCAACCTCGCTGAGACGTCCGAGGGTGTCTCGGCCTAGCTAAGACGTCTGAGGGTGTCCGTAGCCCTAAAAAGCGATTTTTTTCGCTGATGTGCAGTTTTAACCGCCTAGATTCTCCTGAAGCCTATAAATACAGCCCCATGGCCTTTATTTTTTGAGATATGGAATTCTCGAGAGTTGGCGAAGCTCTGCCGGATTGAGGACTGAAGAGCCACAAATTTCAAAGAGGAGGAGGAGACTTCAGCGAATTCTTCGTCATAAAGAAGAGAAGTTCGTCAGATCTGCAGCCCGGTTCGTCCCTTAAGATTACCCCGTTGCGGTAATCTTAAGAAGAGCAATTATCTCGCTGTTGTCGAGATAAGCACTTCGGCTTCTTGATTCCTTTGCGAATCGATGAAGCTCCGGATCTGATCTGATCGTTTGGTGGTCCACGGATATCAACGTCCCCGTCACAGGCCAAGATCCCACGCAAGCAGAAGACCGATAAACGATCTCTGCGCTGTTTGACAAGAGTTATATTTTTCTTATTTTCATTGTGTAAGAAAGTCTTATAAAAAGACTAATTTTACTTTGAATCTGTAATCGATAAACGTGTAATAGATTCAGCAATGAAGATATCAACTTTCATCCCAAACAATATTAAGCTTAAATATAGACATACGATATATGTAAGCAAACTAAACTTATACCTAGGTGAATGCACACCCATGAACTTGAATCTTTAACGCTTGATTGACGTGTGTTGAATTACCTAAAAAGAGAAAAACCAAACAACGAGAACTAGAAAACATATTAGATATTAATTATTTGACAAATCATCATCAAAACTATAGGGCCAACAATCTCCCTCTTTTTGATGATGGCAAACAATTTATTTAATGATATGAAGTACATGTTGATAAACCACATATAAACCAAAACATATATAACATGAATATGAATAATCTACACATGAACATCAATATGTAGATTTTCTCCCCCTTTAACAACATCAAAAAGGAAAAAAAATAAATAGGAGCAACGCTCCCCCTGCATTCAAGCACAGATAATAAACAATTATATGGTTAAAGCTCCCACTGTCAATTTGCATAAAAGACATATAAAGATCATATATAGGAGCTAAGCAACCATATCCATCCATTTACAACCATAAACATTTGAAATTTACAGACCAAATCAATCACAAAGCATCATTAAAAACCAAAATAAAATCATAAGCAAACATAACCATAATTTGTTCCACAATACTACATAGTTTTCCACACAAATCATAGGGTTATTACAACTCAAAACAAAACATAAGTATCAAGTTTTCTTCAACCAAAACATAAACATAACCATAAGCATAAAATCCAATAATCAACGAGAATCAATCTCCACCATCATCAGAAGCAGGGCCAGAGCCAGATCCCGAACTAGAGCTAGAAGCAGATCCTCCTTCAGAGCCCTCACCTGAATCAGAGTCAGAGCTGGAAGAGGGATCTGGAATCCCAAGAGACTGATGCTGATAACTGAGAATGATCCTAACGTCCTTCTGAATACTTGAGACCTGAGTCTCAAGACGATCCAATCGGGCACAAATATCAGAAGTGGAGGAGGTGGAAGCTCTAGACCGAGAACGGGAAGATGATGGCTTAGCAGGATCAGATAAGGAGTCAGAAATTTGCATACAGGAGAGAGAGACTCTATTAAAGTATTCCTTACCCGGATCAACTTTGGGTTCATTGGTTAGAGCAACACCGAAGTGTTAAAGAATAAGGGTGATGAAGCTGCCAAAGGGAAGAAATTTCTAATTCTTGCATGCCATGTTCTTAAGAAAAATATTTACCCAATTCACTTTTATTTTGGAAAAAATGGCATAAACAGCATTAACCTTATCAGGGGCAAAATGATCAAAGCTACCGGTTTTTGGAACAAGATTTTGAGAAACAATACGAGCTATGATTTTAGCGGTGGGATTTAGTGATTTGTTGTTCATAGGATAGGTGCAACCGGGCTTAAACAAGATATCGTTCACAGTCTGATCGGTGTGATCGATAGACATAAGCTCAACGTTACTTGACGGGATCTTAAGGATTCCCGCAAGCTCGTCAGCAGAAAATAAGATCTGAATGTTCTTAACAGATGTGGTAATGGTCGGAATACCATCGGCAGAAGTGGTGACAGACAAATTTGCATAAAACAAATAGATGAGGAATGGGTAATAAGGAACTTTACATTCCTCATCTAGCAGTTTATGCAAACCAACAACATACAGAATATTATGAATATCATACATGGCTAATTCTCCGTATTTGATATATCTACTAGGCAGTATTTTTAACTTACAGAGCTCCCTATATTTATTAACTAGGGGTTTGAAAAGTAAAAAGTTCTCATAATTGGAAGCAACAGAAGATGAGGAACCAGCATCAGATTTAGATTTCTTCTTACGAGGCATGATATCAGAATTAACTAGGGTTTGGTAGATAAGATTTAGACAGAAGTGAAAACCCTAGAACTAAAAATAGAGCACAAGAAATACAAATGAACAAACCCTAAACCGAAACCCTAGAATTGAAAGATTGAAACTCTAGAGCAGGAAAAGAAATCAAAAGATGAGAAAAGAGATTACCCAATCAATTTCCAACTGAAATTGACGAAGAGATGGCCGTGGTCGACCAAAGAGGAGCTGCGGGCGACCGTGGGAAGAACTAGGAATTTTAGGGAAAAATCGAATTGGGGGGAAGTGAAAGAGGGTCGGATCAAAAGAGGAGAGGAAGGGGTGGACCAGATCTGAAATGAATTGAGATCAATGGTGGAGAACGAGTCGGGTCCAGAAAAATTAATCAGTTGAAACCAAAACCCGATAACGAAATGAACAGAACCAACAAAAATTTCTTACGGCCGACCGTAGGGGCCGACCGTGACAAATTCCAGAAACATTCATGGTCGACCGTGGCGGTCGACCGCGAGAGAAATAATGTTAAAAATATTATAAAACTAGATTTTTAGAAAATATTCAGTTTGGACCTTTAAGAAAATTGTTCTATAATGTATATAAATATATATAAAAAGTTTTTAGCTATTAAATCATGAAGATATTTATTTTAGCTTAATAAAAACAAAATCACCATTAAAACTCAAAAACGGAAAAAAAATAAAATTACAACGATAGTTATAAAATAAAACTCATTTTGGTACCCAAATCATTTTGGTACCACTAAAATTTGGGACATGACCCCGATTATGTAAATCCAAGGCCCTAGGGTTATGAACCCGTTTGGGTGTATTTTGTACACCGATACGGTCAAAACAAAAATTATAAACATGACCCATACGATTGCAATTTGTGCAATATAGAGGTTTGAATGGTTTGCGTTGACCAAAATAAAATGCACGTGGTTCATTTGCAAAAATAGATTTTTGTTTGTAATTATTTTACAAACAAGAATTTCTTTCCAAATCGAAATAAAACATGGTCAAATGACCAAAACGACCACAATAATCACATTTATATACATGAGCATGTTTATGATTTACACTATGTATGTGCACATGTGTATGTGATGAAGAAGCTTGATGGGATGCACAAACATGAATAGGCTTGTCAATTTTTTGTGCATTATAACAAAATTGAGCTAAATGGCCTTTAAGACAGCAAATAGTACATTTGTGAATTTTATCATACATGTGTGCATAGTGAATAGGTTTCTTAGAAGAATTAACATTGAACTTTGCACACAAGTCCATATGCTTTTTATTATTAGCAATACAAGTGTTTAGTGTTGAATCTAAGGTAGATATGCGTTTTCTCATTTGATTCAACTCATCATTGTGCATACAAGTATTGCTACTAGAAGTAGGATAAACATGATTATTTATCATAGATTTTAACTTATCTACTTCTAACATGGCATCAAATTTTTCATGAAGCAAACTAGCATTTTCTAATCTCAAAGTTTCATTGTATTCTTTAAGAATTATATTTTTCATTAATTTGTAATGAAATTAAACTTAGTGGCTAGTGTTTCATGAATAGATTTCATATCAATATACTTACTTTTTTTACATCAATATAGCAATTGTGTAATTTTTCAAACTCAAGAGCAAGCTCATCAAAAGTAATAATATCATCGTTGTCAAGCTCACATACCTCACTAGGGTTATCACCTAGTTGTATTGTACATGGAGATGAGGCTTCTATAAAACTCAAAGCGGGATTTTCCAACGCTTGTTGAATAGCCTCCAAGTCCTCTTCATGTGCTTCAATAAATTTCCTTAAGGCGTAAGCACTATCAAAATTAGCAAATTTGTTAGAAAAAGAAGAGTGAAAAGCATTAAGCAAATATTCTAACAAAAGCTTGTTCATATTAAACAATCTTTTATCATTTTCACTCCATTTGGATTTTTCCAAAATCGGAGCAATATAAGCATCCTCAATAATTTCCCATAAATCGAATTGTTTAAATTGAACAAAAAGTTTGAATCTAACACGCCATTGAGCATAGGGAAAAATATCCAAACGCGGTGCAACATTAATAGCATAACGTAGACTAGATGCATCATACATATCCATAATGATTATATGCAAGAAGCAAAAAAGCAATCAACACTAGATTAGCATAAAAACGATAACTTGGATCTTTAACTCAAGGTGATTAGTCCTTAAATCAAAGAGCACCAAGCTCTGATACCAATTGTTAGACCCTAGAGGGGGTGATTAGGGTCTTATGCTAATCTAATCCTGATTAAATGCTAATTAAAATAATATTGATTAATTTATTCTTGCAAGAATGATATAAGATAGATATGAGCAAGAATGATATGAAAAAGCACAAATAATAAGTACGCTAAGCAAAACACAAACAACGATATGTTTACGAGGTTTGGTCACCACGACCTACGTCCCCGCTCCTCACCTCAAGGAGATCTCCACTATCACAATCTGGTTTGGAAGGCGGAACTTCTACACACTCGGTTTACAAGGTTACTGAAAACTCTCACACAACAAATACTATGCAATCACACTTTACACACTAAGTGTAGGAACCTAGACCGTGTCCTCCTCCTCAAGTGCTCGAATGCAACCTCTTCCTAGGTTCGTCAACCGACGCCACTCCTATTGGATTTGACCCCGTCTCTCGCCTCACATTTCTCTCGGTGTACAAGTGTATTACAAGTGATACTCATAAATAAAGATTAAATATAATGGTTTGTTCTCAACAACAAATGAAAACGCAAATAAAGCTCACACTCACTAAATCACACACCACAACCCACAATATATAGTATGGAATATTAAGCTCAATATAGTGTGTGTGATAACAGAGAATGAAAATACGTAACTCAATAAATATAGCTAAGATATGAAAATGAAATTATAAGCTATATGAAAAGATGAGTTAGGAAAACTTCTCAATAAACAAGAAGAACAATAGAGGATGATAAGGATAGGATCCTCAGTTGAAATGAAATGTCTCTTCTTGTTGTAGCAGACTTCTTTTAAAACAGATGATTAGAAACAGCTTAAACAGCTCTTTAAACACACTTAAGATTTTGTTAAAACAAAACTTGGTTGTTTGAAAGAGAGCAGCAATGGGGTATTTATACCCACTCAAAATATCAGCCAAATCCAACTTGAAAAGACCAAAATAGCCTCAGACAGCCGTTGCAGAAAATAGCCGTTAAAAGGTAATGATGAGATCGGTGGTCGACCGTGAAAATCTCGCGGTCGACCGTGAGGCACAAAAAGGCTGAGAATAGGGTTTGAAAGCTGGCGGTCGATCACGACGGTCGACCGCGAAAGTCTCTGGATGGATTCACGGTCGACCGTCACGGTTGATCGCGAGCACATAAGAGCCATACTAAGAAAGTTTGCTGCTGACGGTCGACCGTGGTGGTCGACCGCAAACTGATACATGGCATATGACAGGTTTTGGGCTGATTTTGAAAATTCATTAAAAATATCAAATTAATTCCAAAAATAGTAAAATTTTAGGGAAAGTTTATAAATGATGAAATAAACATGTTTGAAAATGAATTTTTGGAAAATCAATTTTCGTTTGTGAAAACTCCTAGTTTTTGAGAAGTGTTCAGAAAACCTATTTTTCGTGAACATGAAAATTGAGATATGACTTATAAATACGTATATATGTATCATGCATACATTATATATATATATATATATATATATATATATATATATATATATATATAATGAGGTATGAGAAAGATGTAAACATGAACTAAAAGCTGTAGTAACAAAGTTTGATGAAAAAATCATTTATATGATAGAAAGATGTCAAAACTGTGTTAAGTGTACATATATTGAACTTAAATATAGACATACGATATATGTAAGCAAACTAAACTTATACCTAGATGAATGCACACAAATGAACTTGAATCTTTAATGCTTGATTGACGTGTGTTGAATTACCTGAAAAGAGAAAAACCAAACAACGAGAACTAGAAAACATATTAGATATAAATTGTTTGACAAATCATCATTAAAACTATAGGGCCAACAAGCTGCGTGCAACTGATATAAAATGACTGAGTCGAAGATGCCATCAAAGAATTGTGAGAAATTTCAAGGGAGTTAACTGCAACTTCAATATGTTCAATATACATTTCCACTAACCAGACATAACAGCAACTTCAATATACATTTCCACTAACCAATGCTAACAACAACTCAATCGTTTCATCTTCAGGCATCTCTAATTTTCATAACACCAGATACACAATAAGTACTTACGAGGTACATAAGTTCTCACAATCACACCAGATACATAATTTCTTACTCGATACATAAGTTCTCACAGTCACATAATTTTTTCAATATAGAAAAAAATAAATACTACAACGATACATACTACAAACACTAATACTGTAAACACTGAACCTAATGCAAAAGCATATATGGGGGAAATAGTAGTTCTTGAGCTCGATGCAGAATCAGGAGTCGGGACATAAAAAGGTGTCTGGACATGCCTTGAGTTGGATGCTGAATCACAAGCGAGCATGTGCTTATCCCATTCAACCAAAGCCTCTTCGTACGTTTCATACCCTTTATATGCGGCATTTGGGAATTTATCAACTTGCTTTTTACAGTCCTCCCAATTATAAAAAATGCCACATCGTCGACCTCTCTTCACAATGTAAAAACTCTTTCTTGCCATGGACCACCTAAAAAATTGTGGTTTAAAAAGAAATAATTAGTAAATTATAAGTGCGGTGGGAGGTACATACATGTTAGAAATAATCGTCGACCTCTTATCTACTGTCTTACACTCTCTTAATTTCTTTGTTGTAGTGGCAGATTCAATTAACTTCTCTTTCACTCGCACAATCACAAATTGTAAAAATCACAGTTTACATTAATAATTTACATAGAGTAACAATAATGTGTGCATAGTTATTAGAAGAATTTTCAAAATGTCTGTCATGTTAAGGATTGTAAATGTAAATACCAAAAGTCCTTAACAGATTAGACAGATTGGGATTTTAGTGAGATATTAGCTAAGTAGGTAATATTCTTGTCATAACTAAATGAGATCAAAATCCAAACTTTTTCATACCTAGTTTAATTTACCCTAGTTTAATCTACCCTCAAATGTTAATCTACCCTAGTTTAATTTTAATATGAGCACGGTTTAACTAAATGAGATCAAAATCCAAACTTTTTCATACCTATGACTGTTATATAATCATTTTGGAAGTAAAAAAAATGCTAAATTAGCAAAATTTGGCAATCATAGAAAAATTAGCAAAATGAGATCAAATGGGTCTCCCTCAAATAACAAACTAAGAAAGACCCACGAATCAAAATCCAAACTTTTTCATACCTACCTATGACTGTTATATAATCATTTTGGAGGTAAAAAAAGCTAAATTAACAAAAATTGGCAATTGGATGGGGATTTCACCTGAGAACTAGTCGTGGTGGGGTTGGGTGCTCGCGTCGGCTGCAGGGAGGTGGAGAGAGGAACTTTGGTGCTCGTGTCAGCTGCAGGGAGGCGAAGAGAGTAACTGGGTGCTCGCGTCGGCTAAAACGGAGAGAGGAACTGGGTGCTCGCGTCGGAGAGAGGAACTGGGTGCTGCGTCAGAGAGAGGAAAGGGGTTTGGGGAGAGAGAGATTTGGGGGTCGCGCAGGAGGAAAGGGGGTTGATGAGAGAGAGATTTGGGGATTTTTTTGAGATCTGGATTTGGGGTCACGAGATCAGAATTTGT
>BQKN01056583.1:12112-30612 GCA_022839385.1 Asparagus kiusianus
TCGTTTTAAACCCCCCACTTGGTCAAACCTTCCTACAGTTAGGACCACAACCAAAATCCCCTCTCGATTCCTCTAATGAACGAGAGGTCCGCTTTCAAATCGCGTGATCAAACCTTCCTACAGTTAGGGTCATCTCAAACTCTCGCTTGGTCAAACCTTCCTACAATTAGGACTAAAATTACGATTCACTCTCGGTAAATGAGAAATTCATCCTTAGTTCGGTAATCAAACCTTCCGACAGTTAGGGTTATCCGAATCTTTTCGATTCTCGGAGTGGAGGTCCCACTCTTAGTTTCACCTTTCTGGATTCTGGGGGTGGAGATCCCACCTCGAGTCTTCTTTCCAACTGGGAATAGAATATAAAATTCTTCCTTCCTTGTTCGGGGAATAGAATATAAAATTCTTCCTTCCCACATCAATCCTTTTCCAAGAATTTAGGATTCATCCTAGGAAGTTTATCCCGAATCCTAAGCACGGATAAGTCTACGCCTAACACGCGCTGCCGGTTTAGTCTTTCTCCGCAGAAGAAGACACCAGAGTTCGATTCTGGGGTATTCTATCCTAAAACCTAAGCAAGGATAAGTCTGCGCCTAACCCGCGCTGCCGGTTAGTTCTTAACCGTTAAAAAGAACACTCGCCCACATATTCAACATTGTGGCAGGTTGTTATTAATAACACCAAAATCTATGCCTTACACGCATGGGGAATTTCATCCTGAATCCCAAGAAAGGATATGTCGACGCCTAACACGCGTCGCCGGTTTAATCTCTACCCGTAGAAAGAGATACCAGAGCCTGATTCTGGGGACCTTTATCCCGAAGCCTAAGTAGGGATAAGTCAACGTCTAATACACGTTGCTGGGTAGCCTATTCCCATATCAACGGCGAAGTCTACGTATTCGAAGTCGTAGCACAAAGTCTAAGGGAGTTCATTCCTTTAGCACAACGTCACGTGCGGAACGGATTTAGACATTCCGCATGCTAGCCCGACTCAAACGGTAGTTGGTAAAGGCTAATCAAACCCGTTGAAGGCTGGGGGTTAGCCAAAAATCCTAAAGTCAACGCCTAACACGCGTCGCCGGGTAGCCTATTCCCGTAACAAATGGTAAAGCCTATGTATTCAACATCATAGCACAACGTCTAAGGGAGTTCATTCCTTTAGCATAACGTCACCTGCGGAACGGACTAAAACAATCCGCATGTAAGCCCGACTCAAACGGTAGTCGGTAAGAGCACGTCAAATCCGTTGAAGGCTGAGGATTTGCCAAAAATCCTAAAGTCAATGTCTAATACACGTTGCTGTTTAGTCTTTTCACAGGAGAAAGACGAAGTCTACGTATTCAATATCGTAGCACTAAAAGGGTTAACTCTTTTAGCTTAACGTCACGTGCGGAACGGGCTTAAACAATCTGCATGTTAGCCCGACTCAAACGGTAGTCGGTAAAGGTTCATCAAACCCGTTGATGGCTGAGAATTTGCCAAAAATTCTATAAATACGAGTCATTGATGCATCAATTCTATAAATTGGTCTCGTGACTCAAGTATCTACCATGCTCCAATTCCTTAAGAGCTTAAACTGTGTATACTCCAGCAGACGTATGAGTATAAACTGTGTCAAACGCCGGACAACGCGTTATAATGAAACCTGGACGCCGGACAACGCGTTGTAAATGAAGATTCAACGCCGATGACCGATGGTCAGTTCTATGTTGAAACAACCAACTCGAGCTAAAAAGTTAGAAAAGCGAGAATCGACTTCAAATTCAAAATTCCAACAGACGATCAGACAATAAATACAGCACCGGAACCCTTACAGACATTCGACAAAGCACCGAACAGCCTGGAGGACTGAAGGAATCAAGAATGGAAGCCACTCTAAATGTCCCGTCGTAACCAATCAAAAGAGGGGACAATCATATCCAAAATATTCCAGATTCTTCTATAAAAGAACGAGGCTGAAATACTTTGGAGGGGGTATCTGTAGGCGTATAAAACTGCCTATAGGTCCCTTAACACAGCTCGACGACGTCGATTCGACAAACGAACCATCGGACAACGTATCCAAACACGATCGTTAGTCTGCAACACCGAAGCCAAGCGATACGCGACGAAGCGGATTAACGAGGCTACGAGGCTAACGAACCGCACGTAAACAACGGAATGAATCCACTCGTGTGTGGAATCAAGCCAACAGGTTGAGGAATCAACGAGTCATCCAACCAAGAGCGGACTCGGACGAATCACGATCGAATCAAGATCAGTTTCGGACTCAAACTCAGAAATGGATTTACTGCCAAATCAGGAACCAGATTTACTGCCAAATCGGGTCAACGAATCGAGTCCGAACGAATCAATCACACAACCGAATCACGAAAAAGACCGGAACAAACAACGCCTTAAGGGGGGGCTCGGCCGAAACCGAGCCACCACAAGGTGGCTCGGCCCAAGCCGAGCCTGGTGGCTCGGTGGCCGAGCCACCTCAGGGTGGCTCGACCATAGCCGAGCCACCTTGAGGTGGCTAGGCAGCCTAGCCACCTATAGGTGGCTAGGCGCGCCGGCCACCTATGGGTGGCCGATCAGATCTGTGCCAAAGCACAGATCTGAGAGCCTATAAATAAGAGGGGCTATGTTCATTTTCAAAGGTAGGATTTTGGAGAGGCGAAGCCCTGATGGATTGGAGACTCAGAACTTAAAAAGATCTCAATTTTGGGACTTCGATGACTCGCTCATCCAGATCTGGTGCTCGGCGATCGTTAACGCCAAAAAAGGCAGGTGTTCGAGAGGACCGGATCTCAGATCTACGCAGGCGTACTCCGGATCAAAGCTTGGTCTTTGATCCCGAGGTTTGGGCGATTTGTTCCTTGGTGAACTAATCCCCCCGGCTATTATTTCCTTAGTGAAATAATACTCGTCGTACTGCGTAGATCCGACCGGATCTAGATCGTGCGGTGGTCAACGGATAAACCCCCGGCGCAGGCAAACAACCCATGCAAGCGAGCGACCGCAAAACAGGAGCTCGCGATTTGTTCGGCAAATAAGGAAATAAAGTTGTAATCTTTTTTGTTTTCTTTGATTTTCATTGTAACCGGATCTTATAAAAAGACCGGATCTTTGTAACTCAAAAAGCTGTTATTTAAGATGACAATGGAATCAATAATGAAGAAAGCAACAGTTTTCCACGCGAACACCTATCAATATGCATGGGTGAGTATAAAACATAGAAATATATAGGGATTGCTCCCCCTATCAAAATGCCATATAGAAAATATATGTAATAAAGATCAAGGCAAAACATATGTGAGCAAACATAAATGCTAAACACAACTCACATACAAAAAGATAATGAGAACACATATGAGTATATCAATATGAAAAGTAGTGTCTCATATCAAAGAACAGAAAAACATGTATAAGAATAGATTTATAAAATCAAAAGAGAAGGAACATGAGAATCATGCAAAAAGTTTTCAAATGAAAAAAAAGTAATTAATGAAACCATAAATCAAGATTTAAGTTCAAAAACAATGTTTGATCAAAAAAAAATTTCTTTGTAAAGCTTGATCAAATCACATATAGAATACATTATAAGGCACGAATAGATGATCCATGAGCACAAACATATAAATATCATCATATAAGTGAAATATAATGAATTCAAAGCAACAAATCAAAACAAAATCTTTAACAAAAGAATTTCAAGAGAGGCAATAATATATCAAGCTCTCAAGCTTGTTCTAACCCATATAATCATTCTAGCATCCGGTAAACATGATTTGGGAATAAACACCCAATAAACCCGGAGGGTTATATAAATACAAACCTCTCATCAAAGCAAAAATAATAATCATGAAAACAAAAGATTTGAAAGCATAATTTTCGAAACCAAGAAAAGAAAAATAAGACATTAAAATTCTTGGTTTAAAAATCAAATTTGTTTTGGTACCCAAGAACTCTTGGTACCAAAAGATTTAGGGACATGACCCCTATCATTTGAGCTCAAAGCCCTAGGGTTATGAACCCTCTTAGGCAAATATGGTGCACGGGATTGGTCATAGCAATAATCACTCAAATGACCATTCCGATTGTAATATGTACAATGGAAAGGAACCATTTGCTTATGTTGACCATTAAAAGGGGCACGTGGAACATTTGCAAATAAGGGTAGATTATTGGAAGCTTTTTGCAAATGTGAAACATTATCAAAACAAAATTTGGCCAAGTGACCAAATCGACCACAAAAATCACATTTGTACACATGAACATGTTTATGATGATCTATATGTGTGTGTACATGTGAATGTGATGAAGAAGTCTTATGAGATGCACAAGAAGGATTAATATTCTTATGATTTTGTGCATCATAGCAAAATTTAGCTAAGTGGCCTTTACGGCCGCAAATAGAGCATTTATAAATTTTGCTATACATGTGTGCATAGTGGGTGTTTGATTTGGAAGTGTTAACACGGGACTTTGCACACAAGTCCATAAGCTTATCATTTTTTACAATGCATGCTTTTAAGGTTGAATCTAAACAAGATATGCGGTTTTTTACAAGATTCAATTCATCATGAGATATGTGTGCATTGTCATAAGAAGTAGAGCAAACATGATCATTTTTGAATGATAGAACTTCATTTCTAATAGACTTTACTTCTAGCATGGTATTTTCTTTTTCATGAGTCAAAATAGCAAAGTTTGAAAGCAATGAATCATGATCCGAAGTTAATTTATCATTCTTTTCTTTGAGGATCACATTCTCATTAGAAATATTATCAAACTTAGAAATCAACAACTCATGATCGGATTCTAAATTATCATGCTTGCATTTTAAATCAATAAAATCATTTTGCAATTTCTTATAGGCATGCAATAATTTTTCGGAAGCACAAGCAAGTTCGTCACTAGATAAATTATTTATGAATTCGAACTCGCAAACCTCACTAGGGCTATCGCCTAGTGCTCGTGTGCATGAAGCTCCTTTAGAACTTGAAATGGGATCTTCCAAAGCTTGTCAGATCGCCTCCAAGTCTCCTTGATGTGCTTCTATAAATTTTCAAAGTTTGTAAGCACTATCAAAATGAACAAACTTGTTAGACATAGATGAATTAAAAGCATTTAGCAAATATTTTAACAAAATATTGTTCATTGTAAACATACGATGATCATTCTTATTCCACTTGGATTTCTCTAAAATGGGCACAATATAAGCATTATCTATAATTTCTCATAAATCAAAATGTTTAGATCTAACAAATAGCTTAAATCTAACATACCATTGGGCATAGGGGAAATTGTCTAATCTATGAGCAATACTATAATCATAGCCTAAACAAGATGCATCATTCATATCCATAAATTATAAAAATATGCAAGCAAGATGCAAATGCAATCAAAACAAGATTAGCATAAAAAGATAACTTGGATCTTTAACTCAAGGCGATTAGACCTTAAATCAAAGATCACCAAGCTCTGATACCAATTGTTAGACCCTAGAGGGGAGGGGGGGTGGGGTGATTAGGGTCTTATGTTAATCTAATCCGATTAAAATGCCAATTAAAATATCTTAACAAATATATTCTTGCAAGATAGAAATACTAGAGATATAAGCAAGAATAAGCAATATGAACAACAAGATATATCCTAACAAAGAGATATAGGTAATGTATGTGCAATGATATAAAACTAACACAATGTGATATATCCTACCAAATAGATACACAATATGATATATGCAAGGATATGTAAACTAACACAAGGGTAAACAATATGAACTAGATAGTGGATCATATAAATAATGAGCTAATGACAATGGCGATAAGAAATATAAACACAAGTATAAATAAACGCCAAAGCACACTCAAACACAAGATATGATCACGGAGTTCGGACCTTCCGTCCTACGTCTCCGCTCCCTACTCCCGGGGAGAATCCACTATCACAACCGGATTTTCTACGCTCACCCGAATAACGTTTACACCTCACAGTATCGGTTTTCAACGCTCACCGATCAACGTTCACTCCTCACACTCGGTTTTCTAGTTCAACGAAAACTTTCACAACACACTCGGTTTTCTAGCTCACTGAAAACCTTACAACACTCACAATGTAACAAATATAAATTTGTTCTCTACAATAGATGAGAACTCAATGAAAGCACAACTCAATGTTATAATCTCTCACAACCCTAATATATTATGTATGTAAATACAATAAGCTCAAGTGGGTGTGTGTAACAATGAGATAAAATCAAATCTAAACTCAATATAAAACTAGCTTTAATAGAAATGATAATTAACAAGTAATAAATGAAAGCTAGAGTTGAGTTTAGAAAAACTTCTCTAGATCAAGATGGAGAGATGGAGATTTGAGCCCAAACAAGAAGATGATCTCCTCCACTTGTGAACACCAAAACAGCTTTAAACTAAACCCTTAAACAAGCTTAAAACAAGCTTAAACTCTTTTTAAAACCCTTGTTTAAAAACTTCTTAGCTTACTTGAAAGAGAGTAGCAATAGGGTATTTATACCCATTCAAAAACTCATCCAAAACCCCTAAGTAAAAGTCCAAAAGGTCCCAAAGAAATCAGCTCAGAAATAGCCGTTAGGGAACCAACGGATCTATTAGCGGTCGACCGGAAATTCCTACGGTCGACCGATGGAGCTCTCGGTCGATCGGACCGGTCGACCGACCAACTCTCTACTGCATACTGACCAAAGATCGAATGAGCGGTCGACCGGTGCGGTCGACCGAAGACTGACACAGCAGAAAACAGCTATTAAAACAGATTTTTGAGACTTTTGAAAATATGTTAAAAATAACAAATAAAGTCCAAAAATAATGAAACTTTAGGAAATGTATATAAACATGAAAATAAACATGTTACAAAAAGAATTTTCCAAATTTCATTTCCCATTTGTGAAAAGTCATCATTTTGCAAAACAGTCCAAAACACGAAAATGTAAACATGTGAATTTTGACATTTTGGCTAAGCAATGTTTTAAAACTTTGCACAATGACTATATAGACTTAATAAAGTATGTATATGATTATTGTTAAGTACAAAAACTAAGAATACAATATTTTCACAAAATTGCATATTCTATACAATAAATACCAAAACACAATAGTAAATATGAAACATGTGATTTCATATGAAAAACTCAAAACTATGTATCTATATATATAAAACTATATATATGCATAGAAACCAAAACTTGTGTATATATATAACTATATATATATACGAAGAAACCAATAAAATGTGTGTGTATATTATATTGAGCTTAGAGTATCTAACACACATAATATAAATCTAAACTAGATTACCCAAGCTAGATCTTGATCTTCATTATAGCTCATCTTGGTACATGTTGCGGATGAAGCTTGAACTTGATCTTTAACTTGAAATTGCATAAGCTTCACCGACATTCCGCCAACCTCCTTTGGATATGATCGTTGAAGCTCTATTCCATCCATCCTCCAACATGTTGTTTGCCTAGAATTAATACGAAAACACAAACACTAGACAAATAATATTAGAAGTAAATTGTTTGTTAAACATCATCAAAACAAGAAGGCCAACATTCACTAGTAAAAAATCAAGCATCCTAGATGAAATTTTCCGTCTAGGATAGCTTGATTTCCGTCTAGGATAGTTATTCTATAAAATTACCAAGCTGGTGTACACTTAGTTGAGAACTGTAACTCTTGCATTGTGAGAACTGTAGATTTGAGTTCTGAAGCCTTATAACAGGTATAATGTTCCAGAGTACTATTCTGCTTTTTGAAAGAAAGTAATAAATGCATTAGCCAAGTTGAGAATAAGCCATCAAGAGAACTTTTGAGAGTTCATTGATAGAAAGGATATCAGTAGACACTCACCCATGGATGGTCAGACTGCTCCAATGTACATCTCGCAAGAAACACAGCAGATGCAGCTATGACTGAAGGAAGAAACTTTATGAAGCTATACTCAACCAATGTTAGCTCTGCTAAGTAATTGGCCAGATGACTCAGGGCTTGGGGGGAAACATGCATTAACAAAAAATAATTCACTTAAACCAAAGCTGGTACTATTTAAAGTACGGTTAGTCTAAACAGAACCATGCTGCATAACTTTAATTGTATAAGTACCTACCTTGTATGATGTATGCGCTGCTCGAATATATCTCCTGCAGAGAAATTATAAGAACATGTCAAAGATGAATTTTAAACAAATCTGATATAGGGGTAAACCAAGGTGAGCAGGACTTACCTTAGAAATGTTTTTACAGTGGGCACAGAGATGTGAAAGCTCAAAAGGTTCAGTACTTGAATTTCCATTTTTAGCACCTATTATTCAGTAAGGATGCCTTTGTCAGATCCATCCGTGAACAAACTCCCTACATAACTCTGCGGTCTAATATACAAAAGGCACATTGAAAAATGTGACGAGAAAATGAGCATACCTCTTCTTTGGTGTATGTGTTGTCTGTAATAAAGCAAAATTCTTCTATACAAGCACAAATTTCTTCGTATGTTCTGTGTAACACACAACACAGATCCGAAAGTTCTATTAGCTAAAGCCATATGCTAGAGGAAATCAAGTGCCAATTTAAGCATAACAAGTCCACATAACTTCAGCATATAAATAAATCTATGAAAATCCCTACTTTACTATATGAACAGGAGGTTGAATGAAATCCAGTGATGATTAACCTCAAGTCTGTGTGATACATCATGGTACCATGAAATAATCCCACACAAGTTTCATTTAGACATTAATAATCAAACATAGTATGAAGATAGTTTGCCTAGAAGATACTTTAAATGATGGATATTTAAATAAATAGAATAACATTATCAAATACTACACAACTAAAAAAACATTGACATACTAAATGCAAGCGATCATGTTAATGGTCATAATCTTATTCAAATATATATAGGAACATTAACACTAACACATAAAACAGAAAACTTACGATGCAATTAACATGCAACTAATGCCCAATAGTTGCAATCTCTGCCTTTCAATCTAATTTTGAGAGAGGAAACAATCGATGATATTAACAGTGAGATACGGTGTCTGGAACAAGCTTGTATTCATCAGAAACCTGAAAGAGGAACCAAGTCATTGACATTAATATAAGGAGCACACACTCAACTGAACACAAAAGAAGGCAATGCAAAACTAAGTAGAATTTGAATATAAACGGAAATTGAATGATAAATTAGCAAATACTAATATTCAAATGAAAAATGCGACTTTTACAAACATGTTACTCATTCATACAGATACGTTGTATGGATCAACCGGCATATGGATCTGAGACATGGTTCCACATGTCAAACAATTCATATATTTTCACACCAGTTTTCTTTGATTATATGTCCATCGGAGACCAATCAAAACTTTGTTGTGAGATTGTCTATTTCTCCCAAATTTCAACACTCCTAGCTGATGCTTGATTTGTTGCACGATTGCTTCCAAAAGTCTTTCGGTTCGATTCTCTAGCAATTCTTGAACCGAACTGTATGTCAGAAATAGCAAGTTCATTAAATCTTCACAAAATTCAGGATTAATTTTGAAATATGAAAATTTACAATAAATGCAATGTGTATTCTTTGATATACGGTGAGAGTAAACTTCGCACCTGAATGGCTCTTTTGGGTAGAAGAGATGCTCCTTCAATGCCAAGCAATCTTGCAACATGTCACACAATAGATAGAAATTTAACCAAATATCCAAAAGATTTTGTTTATGCTTCCCTTTGAATATTCAAGTATATATCAAAGACAAACGTTTGCTCAGTATACATAGCATCACATGGCAGTTTGAAATCTAAGACATGTCATATTTTGGTACACTTTCCTCCCTCAAAATTTTTTTATCACCTCTTCCAGCAGGTTCGTCGAGTTCAGCAATCTCCCACAAGGGAAGTTCCAGCAGAGATTTAATTACATCCTCATCCAGAAATGGAAATCTAGCTTACAATAGATAAAAATAGGAAAGGAAAACTTTAATGACCTCAATCCATGTTCATTTAGGCTTATGCCCAGACTTCATTGATCGTTTTATATAGCAATTGTTGGTCTTTATTACACATGCCAATGAGTTCTTGTCATTTCAACCTTAATCAGCTCCAAACTTCATGCATAAACATTGGTATTTTATCCCATTTTTAGCATTATCATATCTTCTATGTTACCCTCTGAAATATTGTTTAAGTTGTCCGACATTCTTAAGCATGATTAGTTGTTCTTAAAAAAATTCTTAAGCATGAATAGTCAACATTCTTCACGCATAAGTGCTAATACTCTCTCATCTTTAGCATTCTCAATTCATCTATACTACACTTTGAAAATTGTATTCTTTCCCCCTTCTAGATTCAAGAAATGATGATATCGATACCAAGACGTCACCGACAAACAACTGACAATAAATTCCCCTAAACTAGGGTTCAGTTTCATCGCTATGGACATAATTATCAATAAAAAAATTGAATCAAGTAACAAAAAGAATAGATTTGACGAATACCGATGGCGAGCAACGTCGGCTTCTTGAGAGGCCGGACCTCAGGAACCGGCTTCTTCGTCTGCTGAATGTGAAGATACACAGGATCACCAGTCTTCTTGTGACGCCCCTGGGTTCACACAAGGCTGCAGTCCGAGGTGAAACCAAGAATGTCAAACCTGCCATGCACCACACCGTGCGATAACATGTTTCACCATCACAATTACTATCTCTCTAGTGGAATCAACAACAGGTGTAGGTACAAAGCAAGTAAAAGGTGAATCGACAAATACTGAATGAAATGATAGAACATACATGTCTCATCAACGAAATAAACCGAAGTACATAGTCAAAGCCTGAACTGAATAAACTGGAGTTCCTTAACAAGTCTCAAAATACAATAAGTCTGAATAAAGGAAATAAGGCGCACAGCCTTTACAACTTCTAGAATAAACTCTCAAATGTCTGACAACACTACAGTGGAGCTCAAAGAAAATAATACATAGATAATATGAAAAGCTGGACACTAAAATAGTCCGCTAACCACCTGCGACTCTCCGTGCTCCTGGCTCGTGACCTGAAAGGGGGAGGGACAACGAGCGTCAAAGCGCTAGCGAGCAACATCACAACCAACCCCAAGGGATAGGGCTCGTTGTATAAGAAAATACAGTTATCACAGCATACATAAATATATATAAACAATTGTCCTAATAGAAATGGGTTTAAAAACTTAGGGAATCTCAACACGAGCCTAGGTACGTCGAGCGAAATAATCCAAACAAGGAAACCCTCATGTATATACCTTGTATCTCAAATTGAAAATCCCTAAGTTCCAAACCCGGAGTCTAATACATGAACAATAAAGAAAAGATAACAATCCCATTTCTAATAATAAACATATCTATGTCAAAATCTCGTAGTCGAAATAAGTGTTATGCACAGCTCATGTCACTATCATGTCCAACTACATAAAAATGTCATACTCAAATACCCAAAAGTATATTATGCTCAAGGTTTAGCAAAAATTGCCCAACACGGGGTCTTTTGTCGCTTATAGTCCAACACGAGGACTTTTGTCGCTTATAGTCCAACACGAGGACTTTAGTCGCTTATAGTCCAACACGAGGACTTTAGTCGCTTATAGTCCAACACGAGGACTTTACGTGAACTATGAAGTTACCACTAGTAATAGAGTGTCCATTCAACTCTTATACGCCTTGCTATACAATTCTAAATTTTTTATCGGGAAAAGTCATCTTACATGTATAACATATGAGTTCAATCTATATGTGTGTATACAGCATGTGATTAAACAGAAACACAAAGAAAACAGGAAAATCTCGGATGAGTCGACTCATGCACTCTTATGAGTCGACTCATGCCTCATGGGTCGACTCGTATACTGACGAGTCGACTCAGCAGAAGATAAAAGACAACAGGAAACGACTTTGTGAGTCGACTCATGATTAGTCATGAGTCGACTCGACATGATGAGTCAACTCATGATGAGTCGTGAGTCGACTCACGAGCTGAAATCTGTATTTTTATGAACTGAACTTGTTCTACTCGTCTCACATCTTTTTTTTTTCAAGTATACAAACATCTAGCCTTCATTTTTAGACTATTACACAGTGAGAAAACATATATAGCACATGAAACAAAAACTTGCATGTTAACACTAACATTTAAATCCCTAAACATGAAGGACAACATCAAATTAATATAAAAACTCATGTTTTTATTCTTTAAACAAAATTCCAGATCTGGGTTTTCATTAAAAACTTGTTGGTGAGGATTTAAGATCTTAAACACATGATTTATAACATTCACCCTAACAAGAACATTGATTTATACTTAAATTAAGTCTTAGGCTTAATAAAACCCATTAAAAACGTTTATAAATACATAAAAACATAGGGAAAGGATTGGGTGAGATGCTACTCGCCTCAAATGCGAAGAATAACAATCCCCCTCGCTGCAATCCACCAGAAGCTGCTAAAATCCCCCAAAAATCGCCCAAGAATCCCAAAAACGAGCTAGGGTTTGAAGGAGAGGGAGAGAGGTTAGGGTTTCTTGGGAGATCTGATGATAATGGGTGTTTTCGGCTTCCAAAAGATATATATGAGCCAACAAAAACCCGACCCGAAACCTACAAACCCGAACTGAAAGAGGCCAGAAAAACCCGATGAGTCGACTCATGACTTATGATGAGTCGACTCATGGTCATGGGTCGACTCATAATTTTTATGAGTCGACTCAGCAGAAGAAAATTGTAACAGGACTCGATTTCATGAGTCGACTTATGACAGGCGTAAGTCGACTCAACCTGATCAGTCGACTCATGACATGCTATGAGTCGACTCATGGACAAAAATCTGCATACTTCGATTTCTTTTGCACACGATTTGCAAACTTGCAACTCATCCTCATACCTGAGGCATATACACATCCTCATAAGCTCAAATATCATTTTCCATGCATGACCATGCAACAAAGATATTTATAATATATATTAAATATCTTTATTCACTCATATTCACACTTGTAAGTTGTCAAAATCAACGGGGTCTTACATTCTCTCCCCCTTAAAAGAATTTCGTCCTCGAAATTCAGGAATCATGTCTAACTCATAAAGATACAAGAGAAACATGACAGGGGTCAAATCCAACCCACATACATACTCATCTCACAAAAATCAATCACTAAAATAAGCATATAGTAACATTTATACTTAACGATCTACAATGGTAATATTCTTATTCGACTCCTAATCTAACGGAACTAGTACGTCGGGCAAAAAATCCAAACAAGGAACCCCCCATGTATATACTACGTGTTTCGCAAGATTAGGAATTAGATAAAATTACCATCATTCTAGCGTTAAGTATAGGTGTCAAGGTATTCATATAAATGTACAAGTAGTAATTCACGTCATAAATATTCTATTTAATTTACCTGCTCAAATAGGCGTGGGTAGTCGCGTCGCATGTCCTCCTCGCGTTCCCAAGAAGCTTCCTCCACTCCACTTCGGTTCCACCGAACTTTCACCAATGGAATCACCTTGTTTCTGAGTCTCTTGTCTTCTCTAGCAAGAATAGACACTGGGATCTCGATAGTAGTCAAATCATCCCGAAGCTCAATCTCCGGTGCATCCAACACTCGTTGCTGCTCCTCGTCATGCAGGTGCTTCTTCAGCATAGAAATATGGAACACGTTGTGTACACTAGACATAGAAGCTGGAAGATCTAGTCTGTATGACACAGTTCTAAGCGCTCCAGAATCCGGAAAGGTCCAATATATCTCGGTGCAAGCTTCCCTCGCCTCCCGAATCGCTGTACGCCTTTCATAGGCGATACCTTCAGCATAACCAAATCCCCAACCTGAAACTCGAGGGGTCTTCGTCTTTTATCTGCATAGCTCTTCTGCCGACTCTGAGCGGCGAGGATCCGCTCCCTGATCAAGGCTACCTTCTTAGTAGTCTGCCTCACTAACTCTGGCCCAAGCATCAAGCTGTCCTCCGGCTCGGCCCAACATATCGGTGATCTACAAGGTCTCCCGTATAATGCTTCATACGGCGCCATACCGATCGTCGCTTGATAACTGTTGTTATAAGCGAACTCTACTAGTGGAATATGATCCTCCCAACTACCTTGAAAGTCTATGACACATGCCCGCAACATGTCTTCCAACACCTGATTCACCCTCTCTGTCTGACCATCCGTCTGTGGGTGGAATACACTGCTATAAGATAGCTTGCTGCCAAATGAGTCCTGGAAACTCCTCCAAAAGTGTGAAGTGAAAACTGATCCTCGATCCGACACAATCGTGTCTGGCACTCCGTGAAGTCGAACTATCTCCCGAATGAAGATCCTCGCATAGGTCTCGGCTGTATAGGTGGTCCTCACTGGAATAAAATGTGCTGACTTCGTCAACCGGTCTACTATCACCCAAACTGAATCATTCCCCTTCTTCGACTTCGGCAACCCCACGATAAAATCCATGGAAATATCTGCCCACTTCCACTCCGGAATAGGCAAAGGCTGAAGGGTCCCTGCGGGTCTCTAATGCTCTGCCTTCACCTGCTGACAGGTAAAACATCTAGCCACAAAATCTGCAATCTCTCTCCGCATAGCACTCCACCAGAAACGTCTCTTCAGGTCCTTGTACATCTTGGTAGTCCCTGGATGTACTGTGTACCGAGTACGATGTGCCTCATCAAACAACTCCCTCTTCAGCTCTGAACTAGCTGGCATGACCAACCTACCCTTCATCCGTAGGCCTCCATCTGTTCCAATGGTCCAATCAGCCTTAGGCTCTTTGGAAATCTCCCCCTTACGGGTTTGAATCCAAGAGTCCTCCAACTGTGCTCTGACAACCCTGTCACTCCAAGATGGCTGCACTGACATAGCTCCCAAAAACGCACTGGTTCCTCTAATCTCGGGTCGAAAATCAAACTGGCTAAGAGTGATAAGATCTCTATGCAATGAACACCTCAAAGCCGCAATCCGATGTCGACGCTTTCTACTCAAAGCATCTGCTACGACATTCGCCTTCCCTGGATGATACTGAATCATGAATTCATAGTCCTTGATAAACTCAATCTACCTCCTCTGCCTCTGATTGAGTTCCTTTTGAGAAAAGAGATACTTCAGACTCTGATGGTCTGTGAATAGCTCGAACTGCACTCCATACAAATAGTGCCTCCATGACTTCAGTGCAAACACCACTGCTGCTAACTCCAAGTCATGAGTGGGATAGTTCTGCTCATGCACCCTCAACTGCCGTGAGATATAGGCTACCACCCTCTGGGTCTGCATCAATAGGCCTCCTAGGCCTGCCAATGATGCATCCGTGTACACCACGAATGTCCTGTCGCTGCTCGGAATAATCAGAACCGGCGCTGTAGTCAACTTAGCCTTTAAAATATCAAAGGCCTTCTGGCACTCCGTGCTCCATATGAACTGTACACCCTTCTTCGTAAGGTGTGTAATCGGTGTCGCAATCTTCGAGAAGTCCTGAATGAACTTCCTGTAATATCCAGCTAAACCCAGAAAGCTGCGAATCTCTGTCACCGTCTTCGGTGGCTCCCAATCAAGAACTGTCATGACCTTAGCCGGGTCCACTGCTATGTCCTCTCTGCTGATGACGTGGCCAAGAAATCTGACTTCTGAAAGCCAAAATTTGCACTTGCTGAACTTAGCATACAGCTGATGCTCCTGGAGGGTCCTCAACGCTATCCGTAGATGCTCCTCGTGCTCTGCCTCCGATCTCGAGTAGATAAGAATATCGTCGATGAAGACGATCACAAACTGATCTAAGAAGGGACGGAAAACCCGGTTCATCAAATCCATGAATACCGCGGGTGCATTGGTCAACCCGAATGGCATGACCAAGAACTCGAAGGATCCATATCGAGTAAGAAAAGCGGTCTTGGGAATATCCATCTCCCGAACCCGCAACTGATGATAGCCAGAACGAAGATCAATCTTCGAGAAATACTGCGCTCCCTACAGCTGGTCAAACAAGTCATCAATCCTAGGTAGTGGATACCTATTCCGGATCGTGACCTTGTTCAACTCTCTATAATCTATGCATAATCTCATACTACCGTCCTTCTTCTTCACGAAGAGGACCGGTGCGCCCCACGGAGAATGACTCCGGCGAATAAAACCCTGAGCTAACAACTCGTCCAACTGGGTCTGCAGCTCTCTCATCTCAGCTGGTGCCATGCGATAGGGTGCGCGGGATATAGGGGCTGTGCCTGGCTGCAACTCAATACAAAACTCAACCTCTCTCACAGGAGGTAACCCAGGTATGTCCTGAAAGACATCCTGAAAATCTGAGACAACTCTAGTCTCCAATAACTCGGCTCCCTGATCCCGTCGCAGCACCTCCTCGATGTACGCCAGAAACGACTCCGCAAATCGGTTGCCCTGAGAGGTAGCTACAATCATCTCAGACCCATCGGACGCTCGCAACTTGACTGTCTTCGCAAAGCAGTCAATACTAATATGGTAGGACGACAACCAATCCATACCAAGAATAACATCAAACTCGGACATATGCAACACTATCAGATCGACTATGAACTCCGACTCGTCTAAACTGACGGTACACCTCCTACACACACTCTCCAGAAGCGATACCTCACCTAAAGGGGTGGAAACTGACAAAGGGGTGTCTAGTGGCTGAGCTACAAGCTGGAGTCTAGCCATGAATGCATGCGAGATGAAAGAATGCGAAGCTCCCAAATCAAAAAGAATACGGGCGGGAAAGGAATTCACAAGGAACGTACCCTCCACAACTGCTCCGCTGGCACCGTGATCACGGGGAACCACTGCATAAACTCTGCCTGTAGTTGAAGTCTGCTCAACTGCTAATGCTGGGGAGTATGGAACAATCTGCCCCTGGGGAGCCTCCTGGATTGCTCGAACCTGTCCCTCTGACCTCTGCGTCGCTAGCGGTGCTTCAAGCCTGTTCGGCTGGCCCTGACCTCTGCCCTGCTATCGCTGCTGCTGCTGGTTTGGACCCTTGCCCTGCTGAGCTCCTGCTGGTGCACTACGACACTCTGAAGCCTTGTGCCCGAATTTATGGTAGTTGAAACAAGAACCCTGGAACTTGCGCTGCTGGTGCGCTCGCTGATCCTGCTGGGGTCCCTTCTTATGAGGGCCCTGATGCTGCTGCTGGTGTCCAGAAAAGCCTCTCTTGTTCTTGCCCTTATCACTGCTCTGACCTGCCTTGGCCTTCCCCTCCTTGTCCTTTTGGAACATAGAGGTCTCAATCTCCTGGGAAGTGGCAGTCTCAGCTACCTCCCTAACTGAATAAAATCTCCTCGACACGAGGTATCGTCGGAGATTTGGGCAGAGCCCAGCCAAAAACATCCGAGCCTGACGCTCTCCGGTCTGCCACATGCCCGTGAAATGCAATAGCTCCATGAATCTGCTCTCAAAATCTGCCACGGTCATGTCTCCCTGAGTCAACCGGGATAACTCGAGTTCCTTCCCAGTCCGTGCTGCAGAAGAAACATACTGGCCATCGAAGAAATAGGTGAAATCCTCCCATGTGAGGCTCATCCTCTGCTCTGGAGTAAACTGTAGCCGGTACCACCTCCCGGCATCTCCCTTCAGGCTATACGATGCCAATCTCTGCTTCTGCACCGGGTCCACACTGAGTATATCGAGGATGTTGCTCACATCCTCCTTCCACTTGTGGGCTGCAAGAGGGTCTGGTGACCCCTGAAACTCTGGTGCCCTCATCTTCTGATATCTCTCTACCATGCGGAGCCAAGCTTCCTGCTCCGTGGCTCTATCAGGTGCTGCTGGAGGAAGGACTGCAGGCGTGACCTCTGGGGGTCTCTCTCCAACAGGAACTGCAGGTATCCCCTGCTGCTGAGCTACTGGTGGTGGTGGTGTCCGTGGTGCAATGTGAGTCGTCACCATCTCCTCGATAGCTGTCATCCGAGCAATAAGGGGGGCCATAAGATCCACCAGATACTGAGGAGCCTGCTGCGGCTCGGGTGGAACCTGCTGGGGATCGGACTGAGCTGGCTGCTGATCAGGTGGAGTCTGCTGTGACTCTGCCTGGCTAGCTCTCCTGGTACGGGGCCTACCTCGTCCTGCCATCTCTCTCCTGATGGTAAGAAAAACAAAAATCCATAAGTCAAAATAGACCTTAATAAATAGCGTATCATAATACAATTTTTCACAACATATAGTATTCACACAAATACTTTGAATTTATGCAAAATAGTTGTCATAAAAAAAATATTCTCAATTTTGAGATATACGCATATATCGTCCTCACTCATACTAGGAAATCCTCTCGGACTCTATACATGAATCCTAGGAAACTCTATCCTAGCTCCACGACTCGACACAAGATGATCCTAAGGATACTGGAACTAGAGCTCTGATACCAACTGTGACGCCCCTGGGTTCACACAAGGCTGCAGTCCGAGGTAAAACCAAGAATGTCAAACCTGCCATGCACCACACCGTGCGATAACAT